>LNAC01000147.1:1416328-1437416 GCA_002007465.1 Ailurus styani
AAAAAAAAAAAAAAAAAAAAAAAGAAAGAGCAAGAGAGGAGTGTGTGGCAGATGACACCTTTTTGCACCCCTCCCCCTATTGTGACCCATGGAGAGACTCTCACAGTGGCAGTGGGGTGCAGAGCTGTCAAAGAGCCAGGTGCCTGCTGAACTCAGGGACCTTAGTCTGTAACTGAGGCTCGAAGACAAGGCACTATGCCAATGCTTGCATGACATCCTTGCAGTTCCATTTTAAACACTACTTGTAACACAAACTATGGGCCAAGCAGCTGAACATCCAACAAGTAAGAATTTACATAAATTATGTGCAGTGCTAGGAGTCTTAGACCAAAAACAGAAAAAAAAAAAAAAAAAAGGGATGNACCACTTAAAGGTCAAAAAGGTAGTAGTACAGAGACCTGTGCTTATTTAAAGGCATTTCCATCTATTTCAAAGAGTAAGAGCAGAGGCTTAACCAGGATTGATGGATTCAAATCACTGTTGTCTCTTACTACATGACTTTGGCCAAATTCCTTAATCTCTTTGTACCGGTTTCCTGATTTAACAAACAGGAATAATTAAAGAAGTAGCTACTTCACAGAGCTGCCACGAGGACTAAATGAGTTCTGCACCTAAAGCTCTTCCAACAACATCTGACACACAGCTAACACTCAACAAGAATTTTAAAAATTTCTTTTCCTTTACATTTTAGAGAAATCACGTATGAAAAACCAAACTTCCACCTTTAAAAAGAAAACACACACAGTAGCATGTGTCAGTTGATAGTGCCAGTATATTGCTAGATCAATTTTTAAGACATTAAAGGGCACTGATGCATTAAAGCTCAAAGGTATTCTATCAATAGAGTGCTAAAAAGTTGAAATACCTGCTAAAAATCAGAATGTAATAACAAATTAATCCAAAAGACTCCAGAGGGCCAGAGGCCATTTCTGTTTTGGCACATTACTAGCACCTTCCTTTGTACTTCAATTTTACAGCTTTAAGTGTGTACAGTATGATTTAATTGCTCTAAATATTACTAAAACATATAAAACTAAACTGCTTTAACTAAGCAAGATTTATATACAGCAGAGATATATGAGTCCCTTGTCATAACATACACTTACAACTAACTGGACACAGGTGGTCTGTTTCTAAAGTGACAAGTGAGTTCCTAACCCACTGGCAACCATTTTGATATTTTCTATGATGGTAATGAGGAATTCAATGTTCAATCTATACTTACAAGGACATTTTAATTCTTTGTTAACAGAGTATCTTAAAATTACAATATAGCTTTAGAGTGTGAACAGTGTTCCCTCAAAATTCATTTCCACCTGAGACCTGAGTTTCCTCAGTTGGAAAACAGGGTCTTCACAGATATACTTAGTTAAGATGAGACCACACAGAATCAGGACACATTGTAAACCCAATGACTGGTGCCCACACACACAATGGGTAAGCCATATAACAAAGGAAGCAGAGACAGGAGTGTGAAGCTACAGGCTAAGGAATGCCATAGATTGCTGGCAGTCACCTAAAGCTAGAAAAAGCCAAGGAGGGCGCCTGGATGGCTCAGTGGGTTAAAGCCTCTGCTTTCGGCTCAGGTCATGATCTCAGGGTCCTAGGATCGAGGCCTGCATCGGGCTCTCTGCTCAGCAGGGAGCCTGCTTCCCCCTCTCTCTCTCTGCCTGCCTCTCTGCCTCCTTGTGATCTCTCTCCCTCTGTGAAATAAATAAAATCTTTAAAAAAAAAGAAAAAAAGAAAAAGAAAAAGCCAAGGAAAGATCCTTCCCCAGAGCCCTCAGAGGGAGCACAGCCCCACAGACACCTTGATTTCAGATATCTAGTCTCCAAAAACGTGAGAGAATAAATTTGTTTTAAATCATCTAGCTTGTGGTACTTTGTTACGGTAATCCTAGGAAATGAATAGTTTCCTACATTATCTATAATGTTTTCAAGAAAACGCCACATCTGAATTCTGTTTTAGGAGAGCAATAACTTGTTGAAGATGGCAAAAAGCCAAGGAAGTGTTTTTTTAAGATTCTTCCCCACAGTAATACTTGAGTACCGCATTTTGAAACTTGGCTTTATGAACATCTTACCAGGAAGCCTCATTTCCAGATATCCCCGCACCCTACTAATAAGATCAGAAGGAGGCCTCTCTCCTGATTGCCCGGTTCCAGCTTCATGTGTATGAATATCCAAAAGCAGCATCTCATTCAGCATAACCTGACGAAGTTTCGGTGAGAACTCTGTTACCAACTCCAAACAAGCAGCAAACAGCTGTTTGGCATGGGAAAAGTCCTACAGAAAGAAAGATCACTGGATCACTTTTCCTCTGGAATCAAAAAATGTGCATCTTTTTGAGTACAAAGAGAAGAATTAATTTAAATGGTTAACAATGGAGAGTTGTCTTGGAGAGTGAGGCTAGATTATCTTTTTCTTTATCATCTGTGTCACTGATTTATTCCAATACTTAATTCTTTTAAAAAATCCAATTTATAGTATAAACTTCAAAAAATCCAATAAACAATATAAAAACAAGTTTTACATAAACTGTAAAACCAAAAGCTTTTACATAACTTATATACATATACATATCATATGCATATATTTTATATATATAAGCTATACATATTACATACATACACATAAATTATACATGTCACATACATAGACATATATAGGGAATGCATACGGATTCTAGGACAAGTACCCTACTACACACCTAGACTATTCAGAATTGTATCTTACACTTTTCAATAAGGTTTCACATTCTAAAATCTGCACATGACTTTACCACTTCACATAATTGGCTAATAAATAAAGTCATTAAATCCAACCCTTTTCTTTACATAGCTACTTCTAATTTTCTCAAAAAGTAGTTTTCATTAATTCTTTCTCTCTCTCCTCCCATGTGCCTCCTTGACTCCTACAGTCTGGCTCCTACCTCCACCACAATAAAGAAACAGTTCTTACTAAACAAAGATCTTCTAATTGTGCGACCTACTGAACACTTTCTAGTTATCTTACAGGACTTAAGGGCTATATCCCAGTGCTGCCCACTCCCTTGTTCTTGACAGTCTCTCTCTTCCCTTGGCCATTAGGACTCCAACTCTGTTTAGTCCTTATACCCATTCATGCCACTGTTTCTTGCATCCAATGTTGCATCCCCTGGATTCTGTATATTCTCCCTGCATGATCTCTGAGGCCTCCCAAATCTCTGTCTGTAGCCCAGACCATTCCCCAAGCCTCAGGCTGTATTCAATTGCAGGCCCAAATTAACCACTGTAAAAATGAATAATCAATCCTTCCAAAATGTTCTCCTGCATATTCACTTGCTGGCATCCAAAGCAGAAAGCTGAGCACTGCTTTGTTCTTGTCTATCCTTTCTAACATGTGTGCCACTTACTAGCTGCATGACCTTAGACAATTTAATACCTTTGACTCTGATTTCTCACCTATAAAACTGAGATAACATCTTCTACACAGTGTGTGTGAGGAATAAGTGAAAGAATAAATGCAGATGAAAACTGCAGAAGAGTCTCTCCATGCCCAATAAACATCAGTTATTTTAGGGGTGGAAAGAGAAAAGTTGCCAATGACATGCCCCCTATTATAAACTTTTCAATAGCTCCACATTATCTAGAGCTGTATGGTCCAATATGGTAGCCACTAGCTATATGTGGCTACTGAGCATGTGAATTGTGACCAGTCCAAATTAGTAAGTGTCCTGAGTGTAAAATACTAGCGTGAACACCCTAGCACATGCATTAAAAGAGATAAAGACATAAATAAATGGAGACCCAAGTAATTGAAGACATATACTAAGTTCATAGATTAAAAGATATAATATTGCCATCAATTTTTTAGGTCAGACCCTGAATATAAAGCTTATTTTTAACCAGTAGTTGAGATACACTTTTACTCACCTTAACAGTACTGCAGTGTAAACCTTTGGCCATGAGAATGTAAACCAAATCTCTTGTTAAATTGTCTTTAATTCCCAGGATAACCCCACTATACACAGAAGGCACTTCCCACTAGAAGACATAAAAATATATAAATACACACACACACACACACACACACACACACACACACACAGAGCCAAAACTAGGGAAGAAACTTTCAATAATCTTCAATCATATTTTAAAAAGTCCAGCAAGGGTCACTTTTGTAGCGAAAGGAAAATGACAGCCATAATGTAATACTAATCAAAATGAACATATTCACTATCAGCCAGTAATAAATTAAATGGATTGGAACTTTCTAAAGGATAATCTATAGCCAAAAAGAAGAAGGAAAAAAAGCCCTAGGAGTATATTAATTTATGTGATCCTCACCAAAACACAATGAAGTAGGTACTATTATTCTCATTTTACAGGTAAGAAAAACGAAACACACAAATGTCAAATAACTTGCCCAAGATTGATTATATAGCTAATAAGTATAGAGGCTGGGATTCAAACTTAGGCAGTTAGATCAGAACTCCCTCTTTACTATGCTATACTTCTTCATCTATAAAAATGAGCACTAATAATAACTTCAACACTAATGAAGCCCAACACTAATGTTCAGAGAAATTTTTCATTTCGCTGCACTTACATGTTCAAATCCATAAAATATACATAAACTTCTGGCTGTTTTACTACATTTTCAGCAGAGAAGTATGCAGTTAGAAGTACTGCCATACTACTTTAATTTCTCCTGTATCTATCTATGTGCTATCTCCCTTCTATCTTTAGCTACATTCCACTGAAATGGTGTTCTAAAAGTTATTTTCATGTGCACTTTGCATGCAGGAAAGCTTTTAAATAGATAACCTCAGAAACAGGTAAATCCATTAGCTGGGCATTTTTAAATGAACATATAATGCCAAAAATGTCCTAAAAAGAAGTTTTAATAAATCAGTTCCAGGGTGCCTGGGTGGCTTAGTGGGTTAAAGCCTCTGCCTTCGGCTCAGGTCATGATCTCAGGGTCCTGGGATAGAGGCCGCATCAGGTTCTCTGCTCAGCAGGGAGCTGCTTCCTCCTCTCTCTCTGCCTGCCTCTCTGCCTACTTGTGATCTCTCTCTGTGTCAAATAAATAAATAAAATCTTAAAAAAAAGAAAATCAGTTCCAACCTTCAGGCTTTAGACTTCGAGAGGGTATTAATAAAAACAAAAATACTCTATAAGCACATATCAAGTAACAGCTACAGAATGAATAAAGAATATTCCTTATGGGCACCTGGGTGGCTCAGTCGTTAAGCATCTGCCTTCGGCTCAGGTCATGATCGAGCCCCACATCGGGCTCCCTGCTTGGTAGCAACCCTGCTTTCCCTCTCCCACTCCCCCTGCTTGTGTTCCTGCTCTTGCTGTCTTTCTATTAAATAAATAAATAAAATCTTAAGAGAAAAAAAAAGAATATTCCTTACATATATACTTTCAGCTTTATTTAAAATATATGGAAATGCTATGACAATAAATAGAACATAAACTTGTTTTTAGAGGTTAGAGCCTCTTCCCCCACTAGTGCACATGTGCTCTAACAAAATCTTTTTTAACATAAATAAATTACATCAGAAAATAAGTGTGATTTTATCTGTTCTTGACAAAAAGGGCTTCTAACCTTGTTAGACACTGTCCAGAACTGGCGCTCTGAAGTCATACCATGTAATTCAATTAAAATTTGTCGAATCCTCCAGGGATCCACTGACAATATCAGCTGGTGCTCCAACTGACCAATGTTGACACTTGCTGAAGCTAAGAAAGAAGAGATTTCCATTTCAATAATGACTTAATTCAAAGACATTCTTAATCCTACAAATATGAGAATGATAATTCGTTGAGAGAAATTGTGTATGTTTGTTAAGTATTATATCTATAAGAAACAGCTCTCATCTTTAGAACTCATTCAACATAATATAAATTACGTATTAATTTTATCTTCATACAGAAAACCTAACAGTTTCTATTAAGTTTGCATTTAATAAGTAAATACAATGGAAATATAAGCAAAGATAAAAATTAGTAACTGGTTCACAGAAAAAAATAGGTGGGATATATGGGAAAAATTAACTTGTACAGTCTCCTACTTTCAAACATAATGTGTTAATAAAGGCATGTGTAAATATATTTTTGTTTTAATAAATACTAAAAATGTGGTTTTTAAAGGGAGAAGAAGAGAGGGTGGAGGCACTGCCTTCCCAGAAAACCAAGAATATCATTAAAATCCCCAATTACAACTTGACTTTCAGATACAGTCTTCATTGATTCATTCCCAGCATTTTAGGTCTTAATGTCATTTTCCTACTGAGGTTCAAAGGAGCTACGATTTTGTTTTGTTAAACCAAATGCATTCTGTCTCGCCCAAATATTAAGCTCTAAAGCTATGTGTCTTATTAAGAGTGCTATATTTTCTACTTGTATTCATAAAATGAAAGCAAAAATGGAAGAAAATCATCAAATAAATAAGGCAAAAATAGCAATGTTGCCAAAGAGGAATGCTTAGCCAGCAGACAGTATCACACAACACTGTAGGCTGACACATACGAGAGCCTGTACTTTTTGTGAGTTTCAGGACCCTTTCCCACTCCCCTCCCAGCTCTCATTTTTACCTCCAAGAACACAGCAGCAGCAGCAGAATCACCTTGGTCTATTTTCCCAGCTAGAATCTTGTATGTAACTAGGCCTCAATCTCCATTAACCACAGACTCAGCAGAGTTCGGCACTTAATGCTTAGACAGAAATATGACTACAGACGATGGGTAAATTTCTAATTAATTACTGACATAAATATAAATTAAAACTAAAACAAGAGGGCATCCTCAAATACACTGAGGGGCATATATAATAAGAGGGGCAAAATGTGCCAACATTTTCGCTAGCAGACTAGAGAGCTAACCTGGGATATCATAAAATGAAGTTACAGGTTTAATGCACAGATTTACTCTAGGGGACCGCTTCCTCATCTGATCAACAAGTAGCTTTCGTTCTTCATCTTTCAACAATGTAATGAAAAGCTCATGTGAAGAAATCATGAAAACATACTGCAGATCTTCCAACCCCAGACACACATTCCTAGATCAGTAAAAATATTATAAAACAAAAAAAGTTTATAATTTAGTTTGGGAAAAGCAATCATATTAACCAATCTTTATTAATAAACCATTTAACAAGCTACCACTTCATAAACTGTATAATGTGAAATAGATTTTAAAAATTTTTTGGTCCTTACTTAAAATTGTGAAGTCAGTGTCAAAATATACAAAAAGAGTAACTAATATAAATCCTAAATTTTGTGTCACTACACAAATCTGAACTTAACTGGCCCTCAAATGACTGCCTGGTTATAAGACATGCAGGATAAATACAAAAAAATAAAGTTATTTTTCTCACAGGACTAACTTGAAAGTGAAGGGGGAAAAAAAAGCACTTACTTTAGAAAAGCAGCCATGTTTCCTTTCAAAGAATCTGAAGCTTTTTCTAAATTTACTGATCTTGAACATACCTAGGAATTTGAGTAATTTTTATTTGAATATTGGCACTTTAAAAAACATACCATACAGTATGTTTACAATAAGTTTACATTTAAAAACAACCAAGTTCTCCTTCTTCAGGCACATATCAATCAGAGATTTACCCAAGTTATTTAAAAGATGAGACTGTGAAATAATCATTATGGGGAGAGGGAGTGGAATGTGATCATTTCAACAGCTGTAGGTATTTATATGATATGAAGAATAACCTATCTAGCATGGTTTAGAGTTTCCCCAGAACGTATAAAGTAGGTTAATCAATTCTATGAGGTGATAAACTCTACAGTAGCTCCAATCAAAAAAGTGAAAAGATTCATCTGAAATAGCTGAATGATCAGTAACAGCTAAAGTATATAGAACCACCAATTAAGAAGATAACCAAGGTTTTAAAAATAAACAGTAAAATTAAGGAAAGCTAGTTGTGGAAATGCTAGTTATCTACAAATAACAGTCTCATAATATTCTGAGTTTATTCATCAGATTAAGACTTTTCCCACATATTACTTACAAGAAACCAAAATAAAGCGATCAGTGTAAGAGTCCCTAACATATGGAAATTGTCAAATATTCCCTAATATGTTAACAAAAAATGGAATGTTCATAGCAGCATTACTCATAATAGCCAAGAACTCCTAACAGCAAAGAACCCTGAAGTCCATCAACTGACAGACACACAAAATGAACAATGAATACTGATCCATTCTATGGGAGTATTATTCAGCCGCAAAAATAATCTGATACATGCTACAATATGGGTGAACCTTGCAAACATTTAGTAAAGTCAGTTTAAAAAAAAAAAAAAAAAAGGACCACAAAGGGATGCCTGGGTGGCTCAGTAGGTTGAGTTAGAACTACTGGTTTTGGCTCAGGTCATGACCGGGGGTCCTGGATTAGGTCCCTGCATTGGGCTCTGCACTCAGTGTGGAGTCTGCTGGGGATTTTCTCTCTCCCTCTGCGGCTGCCCTGTTCATACTCGCGCATTCTCTAAAATGAATAATAAGATCTTAAAAAAAAAAAAAAAAAGGAATACATATGATTTCCTTTTATATTAAGTGCCCAGAACAGGCAAATTCAGAGATAAAATTAGATTAGTAGTTGCCTGGGGTTAAGGGGACTGAGGGAAAATGAGGGATGACTACTAATGAGTAAGAAGTTTTGTTGTGGGGGCACCTGGGTGACTCAGTTGGTTAAGCAACTGCCTTTGGCTCAGGTCATGATCCTGGAGTCCAGGGATCAAGTCCCCCATCAGATTCCCTGCTCGGCGGGGAGTCTGCTTCTCCCTCTGACCCTCCCCTGTCTCATGGTCTCTCTCCCAAATAAATAAGTAAAGTCTTTAAAAAAAAAAAAAAAGTTTTGTTGTGGGATAGAAGAGGGAGGTAAAACTGACTGAGGTGGTAGTTGTACAAATTTAAGAACATACTTTAAAAAAAAAAATCACTGGATTGTAAACTTTGGGTGAATAATATGATATGTGATTATACCTCAATAAAGCTGTTATTAAAAGGGGAGGAAAAGGAGCACCTGGGTGGCACAGTCGGTTAACCATCCAAGACTCTTCATTTAGGTTCAGGTCATGATCTCAGGTTTGTGAGATCGAGCCCCACTTCAGGCTCACTTGGTGTGGAGCCTCCTTATGATTCTCTCCCTCTCCCTCCCTCTCTAAAAAAAGGAAAAAAACCAGTAATTTTTCAAGTACCATGCTCAGAAACAGCACTGTGTAAGTACTATGCTCAGATGAATAGATTATCAGCATACAGCACATCTGAACATCTTGATGTACAAAATACATCGTGAGAATTTTGCTCCACATTATAAATATTAATGATCTTATTACAAGTAATACCTGACTATGCTTTCATGATAGCTTATTCATACATAGTGATGCATTGTACACCTGTCATGAAACTTAAGGAGTGTTAACTTCTGATAAGCAATATAACAAATGTGTTAATTAAGCTCAATTCTTAAAACATGAAATGGGGCATCTCTATAAATGCTGTAAACATTTTATTTTTTAAATATTTTATTTATTTGAGAGCGAGTGAGCCCAAATGGAAGGGTGGGGAGCGCATGTTGAGGGCAGGGGTAGTGGGAGAAGCAGACTCCCCAGATGAGCAGGGACCCAATATAGGGCTCAATCCCAGGACTCTGAGATCATAACCAGAGCCAAAGGCACACATTTAACAGACTGAGCCACGCAGGTGCCCCAATGCTATGAACATTTAAAAAACATAATAAACTTAA
Organism: Ailurus styani; assembly: GCA_002007465.1. Classification (NCBI taxonomy): domain Eukaryota; kingdom Metazoa; phylum Chordata; class Mammalia; order Carnivora; family Ailuridae; genus Ailurus; species Ailurus styani. The sequence continues at coordinate 1,426,076 of LNAC01000147.1, forward strand.
AAATGTAGGTGAAGTGGGGGCACCTGGGTGACTCAGTTGGTTAAGAGTCTGACTCTTGATCAGAGGCTCAGATCTTGATCTCAGGGTTGTGAGTTCAAGTGTTGCATTGGGCTCCACACTGGCCATGGAGCCTACTTAAAAAAAAATTCAGATTAAGTGGATAAATTCTTAAAAAAATAACCTCTTAAAAATAATCAGGAAAAATAGACTACCTCCATATCCACTGATGAAATTAAAGCAATGCCAGAAATCTTCCCTCACATAAAAAATCTCCAGGCCCAAATATTTCATTGGTAAATTCTACCAAACACTTAAAGAAGCAATTAATTCATTTTTAAAAAAAGATTTTATTTATTTATTTGACACAGGGAGAGAGATCACAAGTAGGCGGAGAGGCAGACAGAGAGAGAGGAGGAAGCAGGCTCCCTGCTGAGCAGGGAGCCTGATGCGGGGCTTGATCCCAAGACCCAGAGATCATGACCTCAGCCGAAGGCAGAGGCTTTAACCCACTGAGCCATCTAGGTGCCCCGCAGTGAGTTCATTTTTATGGGAACTTTTCCAAGCAAGGGAAAAAGATCCCCCAATTTATTTATGAGGTAAACATGACTTTGGTACCAAAATCAAACACAGGACATGAAAAAAAAAGAAAAGATGTATCAACCTCATAGAGAAATGTAAAAGACCTTAAAATATCAAAAACTAAACTCTGCAATACGTTTTAAAAAGAGAACATATACCTAAAACATGTTACATGTCAATTATCTCATTAAAAAAAAAAAGTCATGACTTAGCTGAGTTTACTACAAGCCAAGCCAAGGCAGTTTAACCCTTAAAATTAACATATTTCTGCAGCTACCACAGAAGACAGGATAGAGATTCCTCAAAAAATTAAAAACAGAACTACTATGTAATCCAGTAATTGCACTACTGGGTATTTACTCCAAGAATACAAAAACACTAATTTGAAAGGATATATGCACCCCCATGTTTACTTCAGGATTATTTATAATAGCCAAACTATGGAAGCAGCCTAAATGTCCTTTGACAGATGAATGGATAAAGAAGATGTATATAGATACTGCTCAGCCATATTGCTCAGCCATAAAAAAAGAATAACATCTTGCCATTTGAAACAACATAGATGGGGGGGGCGCCTGGGTGGCTCAGTGGGTTAAGCCTCTGCCTTCGGCTCAGGTCATGATCTCTGGGTCCTGGAATCGAGTCCCGCATCAGGCTCCCTGCTCAGCGGGGAGTCTGCTTCCTCCTCTCTCTGCCTCCTCTCTGCCTACTTGTTCTCTCTCTCTCTCTCTCTCTGTCAAATAAATAAATAAAATCTTTAAAAAAAGAAAAAAGAAAAAAGAAACAACATAGATGGAATGAATAGTATAATGCTAAGCGAAATAGGAGAATAAACCTAACCGAAAAGGTGAAAAGGCCTGTACTCTAAAAACTATAAAACAGTGATGAAAGAAACTGAACGTGACACAAAGAAATGGAAAGAAATGTTCATGGATTAGAAAAACAAGTATTGTTAAAATGTTTATACCACCCAAAACAATCTATACATTTAATGCAATTCCTATCAAGATACCAATAGCATTTTTCACACAACTAGAACAGTCCCCTAAGATTTGTATGGAACCACAAAAAAACCCTGAAAAGCCAAAGCAGTCTCAAAAAAGAAAAGAAAAACTGGAGGCATCAATAATTCCAGATTTCAACTTCTATTACAAAGCTATAGTAATCAAAACAGTATGGTACTGGCACAAAAACAGACACACATTGATGGAACTGAACAGAAATCCTAGACATTAACCTACAATTACATGGTCAATTAATCTTTGACAAGGCAGGAAAGAATATCTAATAGGGAAAAAGACAATCTCTTCAACGAATGGTGCTGGGAAAACTGGAAAGCAACATGCAAAAGAATGAAAGTGGTATGGACCACGGCTGTACACCATATATAAAAATTAACTCAAAATGAACAAAGACTTGAATAATGAACCTGAAACCATAAAACTAGAAGAAAATATAGGTGGTAAAATCCTTGACTTTAGTCTTCATGATTATTTGTTTTGTTTTTGGAGCAGACTCCAAAGGCAAGGTCAACAAAAGCAACAAAAAACAAATGTGACTACATCTGCTTCTGCATAGCAAAGGAGGCCATCAACAAAATGAAAAGATAGAAAATAGTTGCAAGTCATATATCCATCCATTAAGGGGTTAACATAGCAGTGAAAAAGTCAACTATAAATGCATACAACTTGGAAAAAAACTGATACACATTTAATGAAGTAAAATTAAAAATACGTTTTATATTATTTCATTTCTATAAAGTTCAAAACAGGCAAATTAAAAAATATCCTTTAGGGTGCATATAAAGGTGACACGACTATAATGAAAAGCAAAAAAAGAAAAACATTATCACAATAAGCAGGATAGTGGTTTCCTCAAGGGGAGATGGAGGGGGTTTGGTAAAGAGCGTAAAAAGGACTTCTAGAGGCGCCTCAGTGGCCCAGTCATTAAATGTCTGCCTTGGGCTCAGGTCATGATCCCAGGCTCCTGGAATCGAGCCCTGAGCCCCAAGTCCCGAATCGGGGTCCCTGCTCAGCGGGAAGCCTGCTTCTCCCTCTCCCACTCCCCCGCTTGTGCTCCCTCTCTGTCTCTGTCAAATAAATAAAATCTTTCAAAATAAAAATAAAAAGAACTTTCAGAGTGTTGGCAATATTGTATTTTTGGAACTAAGTGGTATTAACTGTGCTTTAGGTATTTCTCTCAATGTCTGTTACGTTAAGACAGTTAAAGAGGGAGGGCGCCTGGGTGGCCTCTGCTTTCGGCTCAGGTCATGATCTCAGGGTCCTGGGATCGAGGCCCACGTCGGGCTCCCTGCTCAGTGGGGAGCCTGCTTCCCCCTCTCTCTCTCTCTGCCTGCCTCTCTGCCTCCTTGTGATCTCTCCCCCTCTGTGAAATAAATAAATAAATAAAAATCCTAAAAAAAAAAAAGACAGTTAAAGAGGGAGAAAGACCCAACACGAACACAGTTCTGGAGCCACAGAAGAGGTCAGAGTCATGATTTGGGAATGTTTAGTCAGCACATGACTGAAGCTTTAAATAAGAATTAAAAAATATGAGAAGACTGAGCCCAAAACAAAACTACTGTAAACAGAAATACTAAAGGGAGAGCAAAAGAGATGTTGGATGAAAGACCAAGGAAAACCCAGGAATGGGGAACTAGCAAAGAGCTTTAGAAGAAGGTAAGGTCGGAGAACACAGTCTGTCCGGAGTAACCAACACTGGCATGTCAGATGAAGAGAGAAAAGCGGGCACTGGATTCAACAACTAAGAGGTCATTGGTAAGTTTACAGCAAAATTACAAATTAAAATGGGAAAAAGTGTCTTACCTCAAGAAGAAAGTCTATTTTCTCTTTATTAGGTCTAAGAAATAGCTGGTTAAATTGAACACTAATCGCTCTACCTTCCAAAATATCACGGACTGTGTTACAGGCACAGACTTTAAAACAGATTTCATCTAGAGCTTCATTTCTGTAGAATACAAAAGTAGATCCACTAATACACTCTTTTTAATAAAAGGTATATATTACAAAACCAAATTGACAAGAATGAGCTATTTATCCTTAAGAGGTAAGATTTTAGGTTATTCAGGCACATGTTAAGGGTGGGGATAGAAGAGAACAGAAAAGTTTTAAATCTGTCAAGAGACAATTTAGTTACAGCTTAGGTAATAGAACAAAATTCTGCTAATTCTTCCCAAGTGCTCTTAAAATGGATTAGATGAACATTAAAGTGGCTCCTCTGGCTGTGTTAACTTCCCATTTACTAATAAAAGTAAAACTACTGTCACAGCCTTATAGGTAATTTGGAGGTATATTTTTGATAAACCCACAATGCACTTGCTCTTTTATCCAAAACTAAGAAAGTAATTCTTCAATTTACTTACTTACCCCTGTTGAGCTTTCTGGAAGAGTTCCCTTAGTACTGACTGCCGGAACTGGATAGGTAAACTGAAGGTTAAGTTATCCTCAATGAAAATCTTTACTACATCCTAGAACACAGACATAAAATCGTACCCAGTTCAAAAATCATGGCCAAGTTTAAGTCTTTCCAAAAAGAAAAAGAAAAAAAAAAAGTCTTTCTATAATGGAAAATATATATTGAAGAAAATTATGAAAATATCTTATTAGGACAATCTTTTCTAAAACTTTAAAATTAGATTGAGGACAAAATAGCCACCCACCCCCCAAACCCTGTCTTTTCAAACTGAAGATCATGGACCAAAAATGAGAGGTAAAGGAACAATCAATTAATCAGAAGCAATTCAAGTACATTATGAGAAGCTGTAAAAATTCAGGATGCCTGGGTGACTCAGGTCATGATCTTGGGGACCTGGGATCGAGCCCTGCTCTGTGGGGAGTCTGTCTCTCCCTCTCCCTCTGTGCTCACACAACTTTCTCTCGAATTTTTTAAAATCTTTAGAAAGTTGTAAAAATTCTTCTCATCCACTTTTAAACATAGGTTCATACAACAAACTTAAAAATACTAAAAGTTAAAATAACTGAGCTAGAAAAAACATCCAAAGAAACAATTATAATAAATTTAAATGGTTTAAAATATAGTAGTTAGTGAATTACAGAAAATACCCATATCATTCCATACAGACTTTGTCTCAGCTCTTTAGCAAGCAGTGTAAGAGGAAAAAGGAGTGACAATGCATGGAGACAAGGAAGAGGATTTCTGGAAACATTTGAAGCTACTCAGCTGCCACCACCACAAAAGTACTGACCAAAGTGGTTTCACAGCTACGAAGCGAGCACTGTTTCACCTCCATAGCAAAACATGAACAGTGTAGACCTACACACAGGCAAGACAGCCTTTTCCCACAGAAGACACATTTGTTACAGCTGTTCAAATAACTACATTCATTCATTCTCTGGGGGTGGGGGGAGGGGGGCAGAGGGAGAGAGAGAACCCCAAGTAGGCTCACGCCCAGGGCAGTGGGAACCTGGAATGCAGCTCCAATCCCACCAGCCCAAGGTCATGACCTGAGCAGAAATCAAGAGCTGGATGCTTAACTGAGCCATCCAGGCATCATCAAATGACAACTCGATTAGCACAAAAAACTATACAGTTTATATAAAGAGAACCCTATTTTTAAAAACAGTCGAAATATGATTTCTACAATACTCTTCTAAATATAACTGAAGTGATAAATTTCAGAGTTGCGATAAAATTGCGATTTTCCTCTTCCTGGCTACTCATTACAATACCTTCTAATTTATAAATGTTGGCTCTTCATTATATTCACAGTTTACATGTGCCTATCCATGAGTAATATTTCTAAGGTCTTGTTGACATAGGTTTACCACTTCAGAGACCTTCTTAAAAGATTCTGAAACTTACCATAACTGATCCCAACCCTCCAGAAGCCTATACTAGGCATATATAACTAAAAGATGTTTAAGTAAATTCATCTGTATCTAATCTGTCTTTAACAAAGTTTAGTTTTCTTCCCTAAAGCAAAGCAGAATTTGAAAAGGGGGCAGAGATGGGGGAGGAAGTACTATCCTTTCTCTCCTCTAATTTTCTAGGGTGGGGGGGGAAATCAATTCTATTTAAGAGTGAACTAAAAAACCTGGCTAAGAGGCACCTGGATAGCTCAGTCGTTAGGCATCTGCCTTTGGCTCAGGTCAGGATCCCAGGGTCCTGGGATCGAAGACCATATCGGGCTCCCTGCTCAGGGGGGAGCCTGTTTCTCCTTCTCTCTCTTGCTCATGCTCAAATAAATTTTTTAAAATTTAATTTAAAAATAAAAATAAATTTAAAAAATAAAAAGCTCAGTTAAAAGCCCATTTGTAGAGACAAAACTAAAGATATGCTGTAGCTTTGTCATTTCATGATTCCTACTTTGAGCTAAGTGGAAGGCACTATTCATTTTCTAGAATGAAAGCTTTCCAATAAAGATTTTAGAAGTACAAATGCTAATTCCCAGTGATTTTCATTATAAAACTAAAAATATATACCCAAGGGAGGCAATAAAAATCTCAAGACTAGGGGCGCCTGGGTGGCTCAGTGGGTTAAAGCATCTGCCTTCAGCTCAGGTCATGATCTCAGGGTCCTGGGATCAAGCCCAGCGGGGAGCCTGCTTCCTCCTCTTTCTCTCTCTCTGTCGACCTCTCTGCCTACTTGTGATCTCTCTCTCTGTGTCAAATAAATAAATAAAATCTTTTAAAAAAAAATCTCAAAACTAATTTAAGCCCTTTGCATGGGTAAAATTGAAGTAACAACCAGACTCGCTGGTAAAGCAAGCTCTTTAAGAGACCATCCAAAGCTACCAACACCACTTTGCTCACTTTCTTCTTCAGTCTTAATATTTGCAGTGGCTAACAAGGCTGGGCTACAAGGCCATACTTTTAAGCTAGACACAAGACCTAAGGCTTCACAAAAGTAACAATTCTCTACCTTTAATTTTAAAAATTAAAAGTTCTGCTTACAGAGTTTCTTAAAGAATTTACTTAACATAGGAAAATTCTATACCTTTAAGAAAGGATATTAACAAAATGAATCAACATTTGTATAGTGCACTGCTTAGTTTATAAACTATAACTTCTCACTTGATTCTCACAGGGAGCCTATGAAATGAATTATTACCACCATTTTAGAGGCTAGTCTGTTTTACTTTCCCCAAATCACACAACTGGTAAATGGTGATGCCAGATTTTGAACTCAGTTCTGTCTGGTTTCCAAAGCTTTTCAACTACCCTATTATAGGGGCGCCTGGGTGGCTCAGTGGGTTAAAGCCTTGGCCTTTGGCTGAGGTCAAGATCTCAGGGTCCTGGGATCAAGCCCCGCATCAGGCTCTCTGCTCAGCAGGAGCCTGGTTCCTTCCCTCTCTCTGCCTGCCTCTCTGCGTACTTGTAATCTCTCTCTGTCAAAATAAATAAAATCTTAAAAACAAAACAAAAAAAACTACCCCATTATATTCCTATCATTTATCTTACCTGATAGTTGCCAGATCTCAAACAAATATGGACTTGGCTATATGGAGTCAACTGTTGAGATGTACTATCTGAAGAAGGTACAAGAACATCACATGCTTGACAATAGCCCGCTAACCGCTTCTCATCTATGGTACAATGAAGAGATAATGAACCTATCTGCAAAGTAAGAAGTATACATCATTATCCATCAATGTAACAAAAACAACAATCTAGTACCCACTCAATGCATTTTTAACAGTACAAGAAAACGTAATGGAAAATCCAGGGCTGGAGGAACCATAAAAAATAACAATGAGTTAGCAAACTATTATTCACAGGCCTGTGAACTATTATTCACTCTGGCCTGTGGCCAATTTCTGTAGAGCTCTTGGGCTAAGAACCACATTTAAGGTTGTAAAGGAAAAAAACAAAAACAAAAAACACAACCAAAAAATGAGTATATGCAACATAAACTGAATATAGCCCACAAAGCCTAAAATATCTATTATTATTTGGCCTTTTACACAAGTTTGCTGACTCCTGGTTTAGAGTTTTCAGGCCAACACACAAAAGGTAGACATCATTACTCTAAGTAGGTATGACAATTGAGACATTAACAAAAAGCTAATACTGTTAAAAACAACTTAAGATATTTAAAAATACGTAAGAGGAGAACAAATCCGATGAAATGCCTGGACAAAGTAAAATGGGAATTCCCAGTAGGTCTAGAATAGATTTAAAGTAAATCTCTTGAACATTTAATCAATCTCTCTGGTGAGGAGAGATGGAAATGGGAATTTTTCTAGGCACCAAGCACATAAAAACCTAGTTATGTTAACCTACTTCAAAATTCAGTTGCCAGAATCATAAAAATAAAAATGCAAGTGATAAACATATGAAAAAGTTCACCCTTACTAAGAATTACGGAAATGCAAATGTTTTAAAGTTACTGTTATTTCACCCAACCAAATTAGCAACTAGAGGGGGAAGAAAAAGGGAAAACACACTGCACTGCTGATAGAGTACCCTGAGAAAAATGTCCCTGGAAAGCAATTTGGTTTTATGTTTCACAGCCTTTACAAGTTTAATAACCATTGACATGATAATTCTGTATGAAGGAATTTAACTTGAAAGTATCTAAAAACCAAACAAAAATTTATGCTTGGGCACAGAAATATCATAGCTTTAGAATAAATAAAAATAGCAAACATAAATGCCCAAATATTAGGGAAATGAAATAAATCACAGTACCTCTATACAGCAGAAGAGGATACATTCAAGTGTCTATCCAAAGATTAAAGCATGGTAACAATATAGTGAATATAGTTAGTTTAAGCTTATCTGTATAAAAACAAAGAATGAAAATAGAAAGAAAATAGCTAAAATGACAATAGGGATAATTTCTAAGCAGATTTTCAAAATGTTTTCAGTATTTTTAAAAACTTAGCAAATGTACAATAAACGCTTGTTTCTATTATCATCAGAAAAAGTAAAGCCAAGAAATACATAGACTTTTTAAGGACTGAATATCATGTGCCTATTACCACTGTACTTACCTCTGTAATTAGTTCTTTGGTTCTAAAAAACTTTTCTCTGGCATTTTCATAGACAGCTGAATTTGTAGAGCCTTGCTGGAAGTATGCTGCACCCAAATCATAACACACCTAAAATGGTAATGAATACCAATTTGCTCAATTTTTTTTTTGTTACTTTTCATTTTTAAGAGCTGACAAAACTCAAAATTATGTTCATCTCAGCAAAACACAGGCACATATACAGGAAAAAAATTTTTTTCAGTGAGCAATGAAACAACGTTCTTAGTCACAAGCAACAGAATCCATTGGACTGATTTAAGCAGAAAATAGATTTAACTCAAAAGATTTCAGGTGGCCTTTAGAATTAATGGGCGAAAGAATCAGGCTTGGAAAACAAAAGGGGCAAGGGAAGCAAGAAGCCAGATGAGAACCCAAACTGACCCAGTGAGCACTGCAGCCATCTCAACACTAGACTTCAAAGCTCTTATCACCGCGGCCACCAGCACTACAGAGAGCAGCAGCAAGCTATACTCTTGCAAGGGCTGCCGCTGGAAACTAGATGTTACCGTCTCCGATGCTGCGCCCACTATCATAATGGATTCTCTACCATCTCTACTTCTTTAATTTTTTTTAAGATCATATTTTAGGGCGCCTGGGTGGCTCAGTGGGTTAAAGCCTCTGCCTTGGGCGCCTGGGTGGCTCAGTGGGTTAAAGCCTCTGCTTTCGGCTCAGGTCATGATCTCAGCGTCCTGGGATCGAGGCCCGCATCGGGCTCTCTGCTCAGCGGGGAGCCTGCTTCCTCCTCTGCCTGCCTCTCTGCCTACTTGTAATCTCTCTCTCTCTGTGTCAAATAAATAAATAAAATCTTTAAAAAAAAAATAAATAAAAATAAAGCCTCTGCCTTCAGTTCAGGTCATGATCTCAGGGTCCTGGGATCGAGCCCCGAATCAGGCTCTCTGCTCGGCAGGGAGCCTGCTTCCTCCTCCCTCTCTGCCTGCCTCTCTGCCTACTTGTGATCTCTCTCTCTGTCAAATAAATAAATAAAATCTTTAAAAAAAAAGATCTTATTTTAGAGACGGAGCACCAACTGTGTGCACAAGTGGGGGAAGGGGCAGAGGGAGAGAATGACCTGAGTCAAAACCAAGAGTCTAAGCACTTAACCAACTGAGCCACCCAGGTGCCCCAATCTCCACTTCTTTTTAAAGTGAAAGAGAGCAACTGAATGGCCAGAGTGAAATATTAAGAAATTTGAACTATAAAAAAAACAGAAAAAGACAACAGAAAAAGTACTAACAGAATTTGTGTACTTCTTCAAGAAGAAATGCAGCACTCAAAGACTCAGATTATTTAATCCAACCTGAACATTTTCTTTTTTTTTTTTTTTTTTTTAAAGATTTTATTTTTTTATTTGACAGAGAGAGGGAGAGATCACAAGAAGGCANTATTTGACAGAGAGAGAGAGAGATCACAAGTAGGCAGAGAGGCAGGCAGAGAGAGAGGAGGAAGCAGGCTCCCTGCCGAGCAGAGAGCCCGATGCGGGCCTCGATCCCAGGACCCTGAGATCATGACCTGAGCCGAAGGCAGAGGCTTTAAACCGCTGAGCCACCCAGGCGCCCCAACCTGAACATTTTCTGAACAGGAACAAGGCCCAGAAAGTGACAATGTCTGCTTAAAGGCACATAACTGAGTACGTGCAGAGCCCAGGCTCAAATCCAGATCCCTACAGCTCCTTGTATCCTGTCTCAAGTTTATTCTACACATGGCTGACAGATCTTTATCCTTTTTCTTTTTTTTTTTTTTTTTTAAGATTTATTTGAGACAAAGCGGGAGAGGAAATCTCAAGCAGACTCTGCGCTGAGCATGATATGGGGCTCAACCCCACAACCTGGAGATCACCACCCAAGCAGAAACCATGGGTCAGACATTCGACCAACGGAATCATGCAGGTGAATGAACAGATCTTTCTTTAAAAAGTTTTCAAATTATTCCCCCCAAGTAGGACAAAGTTCCAGTCCCTTGGCCTCATCTTTAAGTGTCTCAGAATCTGGACTAACTTCTCTCTCCAAATCTCTCACTCTCCTCAATTTCAACCATACTAGCCTTTTCAATACCCCACTCATATCAGATCCTAGAAATAAACTTTGTTCCACACACTTTATTTCCATCTACACAAAACCAACCTTAGCCAATGGGTACTTATGTCTCCTCCAAACTCCTAAGCTGTAACTGTCTGATATTCATTAGAACTACTCTTTACTGATACGCTATATACCCGTGTGTATATATACATATATATGTATATATACATACATATATATATACACACATACATTTTTCTGTCTTCTTGAGCTAATCAGGATGAATTCTCTACCTCTAGGATACTATTTAGCTTTCTACTATTTAGTTCACATTAAATAGCTGGCTGATTTTCATTCTAGAGTACTTCCTCCCACCTGGAACAAAGGGGGTGCTAAAGAAGTTAAAAAAAAAAAAAAGGAAATGGATATACAGATATTTATACACATATGCACACATACATGTTATAGTTTCATGTAATACCCGTTCCAGGCAAAGACAAAGTACAAGATACCAAAAAGGTATTTGCAAGTATTACTATATTAACTAGCCATCAAAACAAGTTGTTTATTTTTTTAAGATTTTAAGTAATTTGGGCGCCTGGGTGGCTCAGTGGGTTAAAGCCGCTGCCTTCGGCTCAGGTCATGATCCCAGGGTCCTGGGATCGAGGCCCACATCGGGCTCTCTGCTCAGCAGGGAGCCTGCTTCCTCCTCTCTCCTCTCTCTCTGCCT
>LNAC01000147.1:1437422-1470815 GCA_002007465.1 Ailurus styani
AAAAAAAAAAAAAAAATCTTAAAAAAAAAAAAAAAGATTTTAAGTAATTTCTACACCCAACGTGGGGCTCCAACTTAGTAACATGAGTCACATGCTCCCCCAACTGAGCCAGCCAGGCACCTCCACTAAAACAAGTTTAAAATCTAGAGGCACCTGGCTGGCTCAGTACAGCATACAACTCCTGATCCCAGGGACATGAGTTTGAACCCCAAATTAAAAAAATAAAGCAAGTTTAAATTCTATAATTAAGAGGTAGTCAATAGGTTAAAAACAAAAAACCAGATAATAAAGCTGCCCTGAAGGACAGTAAATACTTTCAGATTCACAAGGGACTGAATATAAAAATTTTCCTTTTGAGTCAGATAAATTTTAGTAATACAAAGAAGGTACTTTAAATATTTACATGCCAGGAAGTGAATATTGCTACTCTTTTGCCATTCATGACACAGCATTAGGACTCAGCTATGTAATTAAGAGAATATCTGATAGCTTACCTAGTACACTGAGATGTTTTGTTTTTCATGTTGTATCACCCACTCTATGGTGAAAATCAGAAGTATTACCAATAATTTTTAAATAGACTCAGTGATTATAAGATACTACGTACCAGAAGCTCTCCTATATTCAAGTTTCATTAACAATTTAAAGAAGTTACCAACTGTCAATCCTTACTACTCCTATTCCAACTGTGACTTCCATCTCATCAGGCACTGAAAAACTGACTACCTTCAATTCTGCAACCAGCTAATCTGAAAAGGCACCTCCAAGTTATGGTTATTCCTGCCCATTGCAGCATGGGAAACAGTGATTAAAGCAATCATGCAGGGTGCCTGGGTGGCTCAGTAGGTTAAAGCCTCTGCCTTCGGCTCAGGTCATGATCTCAGGGTCCTGGGATCGAGGCCCGCATCGGGCTCTCTGCTCAGCAGGGAGCCTGCTTCCCCCTCTCTCTCTGCCTGCCTCTCTGCCTACTTGTGATCTCTCTCTGTGTGTGTCAAATAAATAAATAAAATCTTTAAAAAAAAAGCAATCATGCAAGGGGCGACTGCCTGGCAGAGTGGGCAGGGCATGAGACTCAATCTCAGGGTTGTGAGGTCGACCCCCACTTTGGGGTAAAGTTTACTTTAATTCTACCAGGCACCTGGGTGGCTCAGTGGGTTAAAGCCTCTGCCTTCGGCTCAGGTCATGATCTCAGGGTCCTGGGATCAAGGCCCAAATCGGGCTCTCTGCTCAGCAGGGAGCCTGCTTCCTCCTCTCTCTGCCTGCCCCTCTGCCTACTTGTGATATCTCTCTCTCTCTCTCTGTCTCAAATAAATAAATAAATAAATCATTAAAAAAAATCTTAAAAAAAATAAAAATTTAAAAAAAAATAAAAATAAAAAAAACTACCAAACTGTTTTAAAAAAAGACGATGACATGCCAACTCACACAAAGAAAATACGGACTACAAAATGTGCTACCCTCATGGCCCTCTTTAGGCAGTTTCTGAATGTTTGAAAATTTCTATCATACGCAAGGTTCTGTGCTAAAAAGTGAAGATGCGAAATACACATTAAAAAGAGACACCTCAGAGAGTTTACAATCCAACAGAGAAAAAGACAACATGAATACGTAATTTCTCAGAACATCAACTAAAAACTGTCAAAGGGATTAGAGCCCAGAGTTACAGAAAGCAATCTTAAGGTCTTTAAAAAAAATAGTTACTTTCTCTAGGAGCCTACATTTTTCAAAGCATAGTATTTGTTTTGCACTGGGGTTTTTTGGTTTAATTAAATCTCTAATAATACGAATGAATTGTAAAATCAGTTACATGTTCACTGCATTCTCCATATTTAAACTCTGGGCGCCTGGGTGGCTCAGTGGGTTAAAGCCTCTGCCTTTGGCTCAGGTCATGATCTCAGGGTCCTGGGATGGAGGCCCGCATCAGGCTCCCTGCTCAGTGGGGAGCCTGCTTCCTCCTCTCTCTCTGCCTGCCTCTCTGCCTACTTGTGATCTGATCTCTTTGTGTCAAATAAATAAAATCTTTAAAAAAATAAATAAACTCTGTTTCCTAAACACGACTGGGAAACGATTTCAGAGACGATAAATCAAACAAAATTTCCCTTCCGTTTCTTTTAGAAAAATTTAGGTCTTATAAAATTTACAAATTAAATATGATGCAAAAGGACGCCTGAGCAGCTCAGCCGGTTAAGGGTCTGCCTTCGGCTCAGGTCATGATTCCAGGGTCCTGGGAAGGAGCCCAGCATTGGGCTCCCTGCTCAGCAGGGAATCTGCTTTTCCCTCTGCCTCTCCCCTCCTCCCAATGCCCCGCCTTGTGCACATGTTCATGCTCTCTCAAAATCTTTTAAAAAATAAAAATATGATACAAAGTTTTAATAGCATCTTAAGTCAAAATCAGAGAGACAAAGGCAGAAATTAAAAATACTAGAATGATCTCACTTAAGATTTTCCAAAAATTTGCCATACATTGATTAAAGACAGATATAAATACCTGGCACTGCATCTCCTCAGTTCTGATTTTCAGTCCAGCAGTAGAACTCTCAGTTTCTCCATTTACCATACCTGGCTCCACTGCCAATAAATCTAGTGTTCTCATCGTGTGGACATAAAGATCCTTGTTTAATTTAAGGGCTGCCTCTAGTACCAAAATAGAATCAGAAGCTTGCTCTTTTAGCTGCAAAAATTCAGTAAAAAAATTATTGAAACACAGAAATCACAGAAAATTAACCAAAATATATAAAAGGATACTCCGTAGTTTGTTGTACTAAGTTACTAAAAAAATTTTTTAACACAGGAGTGCAGTTAGATCTGTTGGGATCGTTATCTTAAATTTAAAAAATACTAGGCCGCCTGGGTGGCTCAGTCGTTGGGCGTCTGCCTTCCTAGCTCAGGTCATGATCCCAGCGTCCTGGGATCAAACCCCGAATCGGGCTCCCTGCTCAGCGGGAAGCCTGCTTCTCCCTCTCCCACTCCCCCTGCTTGTGTTCTGTCTCTCGCTGTCAAATAAATAAATAAAAATATTTTTAAAAAATTTTTTAAATACAGTAAAAGTTCTTATTGTGAAATTAGAAAATACAAAATAGGTTTTTTTAAAACAGAAAATTGAAAGAAAAATGCTTTAAAAGATTTGCTTCCACTGATTTATTCCAGAAATGTTTATATGCATCATTGTGTCAGCCATTTAGCAGGCACTAGTAACAAAAATAAAATGATGCAGGTTTTTTCTTCCACCTTCAAAATACTACAGAGCATGTTAATTTTATATAAATACAGGATGTTTATCTTCCTTCTCCTCTCCCATCTCCTGGACTTTACAGAGTATCTCTGGCACACTGTGGGTGTTAAAGAATTAGAGATCATTTTTAAATTATGGTTAACTCCCAGATTAAAAAAATAACTGCTATTATTTTTCTGACTGCAGAAGTAATTTTAAACTATAATTAATGTGTTTATTGTAGAATTTTGGGAAATATTAAATATAAAAATATCATCTGTAAGAGTGATTTCTCTCACCTGCTCAAGTATCATGAAAATTCGACAAAAAGAATGGAAAAGCACCACCATTAACACTGGAAAACTGTACAATTTACAATTATTACCAAACTATGTTCTAACGTAAAAACCTAAAGGTCATTGCTTCTAGACCCTGCCAACTCTCATATACTTAAGGTTAGAAGCACGTGGACATACTCTGCATGCACCCCAGAAACATGAAAGGGTAACTGATGCCGATACTCACTACTTTCAAAATATTTTCTGTTAGCTCTTTCTCCTGTTGCATCTGATTCATACTAAAAGAGAAACAATTGAAAAGCATCAAATGTTACTCAAAAGACTGAAAAGTCTACGTGTCAGAGCATTATTCTTTAAAGTGAGCTGGAACTCAAATAAACATGTTTTTAATGCTGTTTCTTTTCATGCTTAAAAATAAATAAATAAATAAAGTCAGGGCATCTGGGTGGTTCAGTCGGTTAAGCATCCAACAACTTGATTTCTGTTCAAGTCATGATCTCAGGGTCCTGGGATCAGTCACTGAGTCAAGCTCAGTGCTCAGCAGGGAGTCTGCAGATTCTCTCCCTCTGTCCTCCCCCGACTTGCACACTCTAAAATAAATAAATCTTCAAAAAAAACAACACAAAAACTCAATTATGATGCTTATTTAACCATTATTTTTCCATTCACGTTGTGTTTTAAAAAAAAAATAGTAACTGAATTTAAGACTAAAACTTACTGGCAGCAAAAGCTAATTTATATTAAGTTAGAAACTATGTTCTCTAGCTCCAAATTTGGGTAAACTGCTACCTAGAATTTAAGACTTAGGTTTAAAACTCCACATACAAATTCAGTAATTAACTTTTGGACTCTTAAATCAATTTTACATATTGAGACAATTTCCCTATATACAGAACAAATACACCTTCACATAAAGTACATGAAAAAAATCTTAATACTTTGGACCAGGTGAGCTAACACCAAAGATGAAAGGCACAGTTCACAAAGCAACCCCCCTATCTTTCCAGAGCTCTCTATTCTAGATGTCCAGAGCCCTACCTGATTCTCTCATCCTTCCAACTCCTTCAAACCTACCTGCATGCGGGCCTTCTGACCTCTGGGTTCTACTCTACACCTTCTGTACCAGGGGTTTTTAAAAACTTGCAAAAAAAAAATTTTTTGTTTAAACTGATGAAAAAAATACCAACCAAGGGTCTTATCTGCCAACTTACACACTTAACTGAGGAGGTCCAGGTTTTGCCTGTTTGACAGGAAAACTACTTTGAACAATGGTCCTAATTGCCCTGAAGAAAAGACAAGAAAAAGAAAACTTAATACGTTATAAATGTCACTTTTTTCAAGTATTCCTTAAAAGATTTGTATTATAAACTATCTGGTTTTAATTCAGATAAAAATTTCATAAATCATCCACATTTTTTTTAAGATTTTATTTATTTATTCAACAGAGAGAGAGATCACAAGTAGGCAGTAGGTCGAGAGGCAGGCAGAGAGGCAGGTAGAGAGGCAGCCACCCTGCTGAGCAGGGAGCCCGATGCAGGCCTCGATCCCAGGACCCTGAGATCATGACCTGAGCTGAAGGCAGAGGCTTTAACCCACTGAGCCACCCAGGTGCCCAATCATCCACATTTTTATCAGAATGTTTATCTATGCAGTCTTCAATTTTCTCCACCATCAGACTCACACTTTACAAGATCCTCTGAGAGTTCTCTAGGGCATAGGGGACCCTTAAAAGCATACCCGAGGGGCACCTGGGTGGCTCAGTCAGTTGAGTATCTTGCCTTCGGCTCGAGTCATGATCTAGGCCAGGGTCCTGGGGTTGAGCCCCAATTCAGGCTCCCTGCTCAGTGGGGAGTCTGCTTCTCCCTCTGTCTCCTCCCTCCACCCTCAGCTTGTTCTCTCTCTCTCTCTCTCTCTGATAAATAAAATCTTAAAAAAAAAAAAAAAGGCATACCCTTGAGGGCCAGAGTGCAATTAAAACAGAGGCTGCCCAACACATTGTAAATCTATGAAAAAATGTACCATCTGTTGTAGAGAAGGATAGCCATGGCAGTGGTTGGAGGTAAAGTGGCCAGATCCATGTCCACGTGCTTTGTCCCAGGAGGAACTTTACTAATGCACAGCAATTCATTTAGTAGCATATTCAATACTGGAACAGACAAACTTAAAAGAAAGAAGCAAAAGGTTCACGTGTGCATAAGAAGCATAAAATACACAATTCAGTATTTTCACTGAAAATAATTACATTGCTAAAGGACTAAATCTGCAGGGCCATTTTATTCACCTGTCTCAAAAATATTAAATTTCAAAATATTTTTAAAATCTCATTATGAAAAAAATTTAAACATACACAAAAGTAGTCAGAATATAACAAAACACTTTGTGCCCATCATCTAGTTTCAACGATTACCAGCTGAAGGCTAATCTAGTCTCATCTCTATTCTTCCCGTCTTCCCATACTATTGTGAAGCAAATCTGTAACATTAAGTCATTTTTTCCTTCAGTGTTTCAGAACAGATGTCCAAAAAATTAACTCAATAGGGGTGCCTGACTGGCTTAGTTGGAAGAGCATGTGACTCCTGGTCTTGGGTTCATGAGTTTGAGCCCCACCTTGAATGCAGAGATGACTTAAATAAAACCAAAAAATTAACATAGTCACAGTATTAATTTCACATCTAAAAAGTTTTCAGTTGCTTACCAAATATCCCATCAGTGTTCAATTTCCAACTATATCATATGCATCATCCTTTCTTTGTACACATTACTATTTCTTGATATGCCTCCAGTCTATTAATGGATAGGCTCGCCCTCAGATTAAAGAATTCTTTCCTTTAATTCTAATGCTTAATGCTGCAGAAGGGTGGTGAAAAAGTGTTTAACCACCACCAATGAAAGCATAAATTGGTACAACTCTCTTGGAATGCAATCTGGCAATATGCATCATGGGGTTTAAAAATGTTTATACCACCCCAGTCAGCAATTTAATAATTTGTACTAAGGATATAACCAAAAATACAGATAAAATTTAAGGACAAAGATATTTATGGCTCTGTCATTTATTAGAGTGAAAACATAAAAATCTCAATGGAAGAACTAAATTTCAATGGAATAACACTTAAATTCTCCACATGATGGAATTATGTCCAAAAAAACAAATAAAATGGGGAGGAAATGTTCATGATATTGTTATGTGGGGGGAAAAAAGGAGCGCCTGGGTGGCAGTGAGCTGGGCATCCCACTATTCATTTTTGGCTCAGGTCATGATCTCAGGGTTGTGGGATCTGGCCCAGAGCTCAGCGCAGGGAGTCTGCTGGAGATTCTCTCCCTCTCCGCCCACTAATTCCATCTCTAAAATAAATCTTAAAAGAAAAAAGAAAAAAAAAGAAATATATGTGTATAAATGCATATGGAGAGATGTGCCTGGCGTTCTCAGTCAGTAGAGCATCCAACTCTTGATCTCAGAGTCATGAGTTTGAGCCCGTGGGGTGTAGAAATTACTTTAAAAAAGGGGGGAGAAGAGGGAGAAAAACAACAAAAGTTACACAAAAATGTTACAAGTACTTGTCTCCCCTCCACTATTTCCTAGTTTCTGAATTTTACAAGGTACATTCTCTTTAAATTGTGAGAAAAAGGGGATGAAAACAAGTTGTTTTCTAAGCGTAGCCTTGATAGTACTTATTTGTTAACAAATAAGCACTGACTCTAAGGTATTTTAATAGTTTGGGAAACAGTGATTGATTTATGACCAGTAAAAAATAACTGAATTATTTAACAGCAAATCATCTATATTATGTAACAACTATCATTAATTTTCATTCATTTTCTTCACATATGTAAAAATAAACTGAAACACTTAAAACTGTTCAGGTGTGGATTTTCCCTAGTTACCACATCAAGTAATGATGATAAACTACCTCATTATGAGTAAGTCTATACTTTAAAAGGCAATTTAAATTCATCTAACATTCAAATATTTTATATCTTTTGAAAAACAGTTGCACATTTTACCAAGACAACACAGAAAAATAATTTGCACTTTAAGGGCTGGTTATCATATCAGCATACATAGAAATATCCCAAAATATCTAAATAGTACTTCACAAATAGATTTCTTTTAAATCTTGTATACCTTTTCTCTAATATGTCTAAATCCCACTTCAAATGTGCAGCAACTTTAAGAGCAAGTAGTTTTAAAATACGATTTCTCTTGTTATCAGGCGGAGGTTGCACCTGGTTTTGCTCATTAACTGAAGGTTTGGAAGCCTGTTCCAAAAACTGAACAATAAGTTGAACTGGTGCAGGATCTAGGATGTAAAAGAAAATAAATTCTTAAACTTAAGTTTTAATTACAAAGATACAAATGGTTTCACTGTACTGGTTTTTGGCCACAAAAAGAACCCTGACAGCTGTGTAGTGTTAATGACTAAGGAATATGATTTCTAAGTATGCTTGGGGATTACAGGGAAGATCAGAAGGGCGGTAAGGAGAATGGGTAGCAGACTGGTGCAGAAGAAAGCACCTTTCAAGTAAGAACATAATGGTTATAGGCTTCCAGATCAGCAAATGACCAATGTCAAGTAGAGGAAAGACATGTCATCTTTAGAACTGTTTTAACAATTAGTGCGACCTTCATCAGGTTACCTCTCTGCACCTGTTGCCATCAATGCAAAACAGAAGATACCACCACCTACCTGAGATTATGAAGGCTAAATTAAATGAGATAACAGATGAGAAGCATTAAGCCTGGCACCCAAAAAGCATTCAATAAATATGAAAAGCAATGAATCAGAAGAACATAATATGATACAGGTGGTAAAACTGCCTGAGTGAAACCACTAACTTCTGGCAGAGTTGTCTCCATAGTTCAGGCTGACGTAGACTGAGCAAGCTACATCTTTATGAACTTTACGAACAAAATACTATTCAAGAAACTTACCTTTTCATGCCAGTACCTCTTTCACAGAAATGTCTGGAGTTTTCTTTCTTCCCTAACAGCACTCATTAAGTGGGATATTAATCATATCATTAAACAACCCTGTTACAACTGTATAGCATTTCCTACTCTTGGAGATTTTAATTTACAGCCCAACTTTGGAATATACTAATATATGTGTATATATGTACATGTATATATGTGCCTACAGTCGGTAAAATCCCCTCGCTGAAAAACAAAACATTTAAATAAGAACCTAAAATATGGGCGCCTGGGTGGCTCAGTGGGTTAAAGCCTCTGCTTTCGGCTCAGGTCATGATCTCAGGGTCCTGGGATCGAGCCCCTCATCGGGCTCTCTGCTCAGCAGGGAGCCTGCTTCCTCCTCTCCCTGTCTCTCTGCCTACTTGTAATCTCTCTCTGTGTCAAATAAATAAATAAATAAAATCTTAAAAAAAAAAAAAGAACCTAAAATATAACGAATTAGAGTCAGGATCGGCAGCAGAACAGCAATTTCTCTCCCTCTCCAAACTGATCACAGGCCCGCGTTCTACAGGGGTGTGTCAGAGCCAGCCTCCCCAACCCACGCCATCTCAAAACCACCTCCCAGACGCTAAAACCCCAAAGAGTACAAGCCCCAAGCGGGAGAGGGGCGGGCGGGCCTCTGTTTTGCGTTTTGAAGCCCTCCACGGCGGGGCCCCGGCTCCGGGATGCTCACTGCTTAGCTAGGGGGCCGAGCTAGAGCTCGACTCGGGTTCGCGCCTCCCTGGCCCGCAGCTTCGCGGCCGAGGAGGTGCGGGTCCCGAGAGCCAGGCGGGCGGCGCCGGGGGCCGGGTCCCGGTCGCCTCCGGGGGCAGGTGCCGTGCTTACCCGGGCAGGGCTTGCGCAGATGTTTCTCCAACAGCGACTCCTCTAACAGGAACTCGAACCAGCTGGTCTGCGGCGGGGTGCAGGGCCGGCTGGAGGTGGCCGCCTCCCGGTCCGCCGCCTCCGCGCTCATCCTGCCCCCGCCGCCGCTACCCCCAGGGACGCTTCCCGGCTCCAACCTGACACTCGGACGCGTGCCTCCGGCCTGTGATCTACGGAACCTCCCGAGGCGAGGCCACACTCAGCACGTCCCGGAAACCCACACAACCCAAAATGGCGGCGCGGCCCCGCAGGAGCTGGGGAGCCTAAGTCCGCCTCCTTACGCCACCGCCGCGCCTCCGGACCAATCGCTGCTCGAGTTGTAGAGATGGGGCGGGGCCAATCCTTAGATCACGCCCTCTCCCGGTTGCCGTGGGAGACGACTGGCCAAGAGGCTGGGTGGCAGGTGGGCTTTCCCCCGTCCTTGGGAGATTCTCAGCAAGAAAATGGAACAGCCTCATCCAGGATTACAGCGGACGTCAGGGTCCTCAAAAGACAGGGAAGACTACACGTGTAAACTGCGATCCAGGCAAAGCTTGTCTTCGGTGCTTTCAATTTCCCCTTCTCCATTTGCTAGGTTTCCTCCCACTTGGTCCTCTCGGTGGAGGCGCCCTTACTGGCTTGGGCACTAGCGTCCCCGACCACCCTTCCTCGAAGGATGACAGAATGATGGCCCATCGTGAGATGCAGCTTTTCTGTTACTTCTCAGGACTAGCTCTCAATATTTAGCGCCTAATTAATCCTCTTGATATCCCAGCTACAGATACTGTTAATCCCATTTTACATTTACTTCCATTCTGTAATGCCTTTAAGTTTTTTAATTAATGAAAATCAGGAAAAGTGTATTCATAGATCATGCACACGCTCTATGTAAAGAGTGCAAACTCGTCTACGTTAAGCTGTTTAACCTCTCTGAACCTTAGTTTCCATATTTGTACCTAATCTTAGGGTTAAGAGAATTCAAAGCAGAGTTTGAGATAATACAGGTAAATTAGATAATACAGGTAAATGAGATAATGCGGGTAAGCTTTTTAAGATTTTATTTATGAGAGAGAGACAGAGAGAACACAAGGAGGGGAAGGGCAGAGGGAGAAGGAGACTCTCCACTCAGCAAGGAGCCCCACAGGTGTCTCCATCCCAGGGCCCTGGGATCATGCCCTGCGCCCAAGGCATAAGCTTAACCAATTGAGCCACCCTGGTGCCCCCGGTTAGGCTTTTTAAACAAGGCCTGACATTTAGGACATGCATGTTACCTGATCTCACATAGTGTTTTGGGTTTTTTTTTTGCAAATTATTTTCATGCACGAGTCTAATTTTCTCCTATAAACAAACTCGTTATACACCTTTTACCAATGAAGAAACTGAGGTTCCAGAGTTATAATTTGCCCAAGATTTCCCAGCAAAGAAGGGGCTGAGCCCAGCTTTGGTGAACTTTTCAGCTAGATCCAGGCGCCTTCCAACATGGGAGAGCAAGGATAAGATCAATTGCTCATGGTCTTTTCCAGAATGAAGAAGGCATTCATAAGTTTTAAGAAAGATAAATGGAAGTAACTTCTGTAAGTGAAAGTAAATCAAATACTTCAGTGACAATCCTTGCCTTACTCTTCTCTTCCTGCCCAATCCTCTTTCTGGTCTCTGTGCTGCCTCTCCTCTTTCATTTTAGTGTTCCCTGGGGTCCTGTTCCTTGCTCTCTTCTCACTGTAAAAACCATCACTGATTTTACTACCCGCAACTACATATCTATGTGAAGCTGGATTTTCTTCATATATTTTTACCAAAAGAACATACAGTAATAGTTCAAAAACAGAAGCAAATATGAGTCTGCTGCACTGTCTTCTATTAGTCATACATGAAAGAGATTTGCAAAAATATAAAACAAAGCCATCTCCTTATCAGAATTTTAAATGAAAATAGTCATTTTATATAAAAATTATGTCAACATGTAATAGGCTTGTGATCTGTATTATTTTTATTTATTATTTATTTAATTCCAATTAGTTAACATACAGTGTTATATTAGTTTCAGGTATACAATATAGTGATTCAAAAGATTTTTTAAATTTTATTTTATTTATTTATTTTAAGATTGTATTTATTTGACAACAAGAGATACAGGGAGAGAGGGAACACAGCAGGGGGAGTGGGAACACAAGCAGGGGGTGTGGGAGAGGGAGAAGCAGGCTCCCCCCACACACACACCCAGAGAAGGGAGTCAGATGCAGGGCTAGGTCCCAGGACCCCGAGAACACGACCTGAGCTGAAGGCAGACGCTTAACAACTGAGCCACCCAGGTGCCCCCAGATTTTTATTTTTAAACGAGTTTAGTATCCCCAGCTCCAATGGGGCCACACCACCATTTTGGATGTGTAGGTTTCTAGAATGTTCTAAGCCCAGTCTTGTTCCTTGGATTCCTGAGGTTTTTAAAGGAATAAAATAGTTTTAAAATTTCTGTTTTAATTTTTTAATATGGTAATTAGCAACAAACATCACTCATAAATACTTTATCACTTATGAACCAGGCACTGTGCAGAGTATTTTACACACACCATCTTAGTTAAGCCTCATAACAACCCCACAATAAATAGGTACCATTAGCTGTACTATACCCATCTTATAGATGAGAAAACTGAGTCTCAGGGGAGTTAAGTGACTTGCCCAGTATCACACACCTAGTTAGTAGAAAATAGGGATTTGAGTCCCTGTTTAATCTGATCCCAGAGCCCAAACTCACCACTCCATCAAGAAGATATCTTGCTGTTGACTTTTCAGTTTGCTTTTTAAATAGTGATAAACCTACAAAAAAAGTTGCAAGAATCGTATAAAGAACTTTTTTTAAAAGATTTTTTAAATTTATTTGAGAGAAAGAGAGAGAGAGCATGAGCAGGGGGAAAGGCAGAGGAAGGAGAAGCAGGCTCCCTGCTGAGCAGAGAGCCTGACTCAGGGCTCCATCCCAGGACCCAGAGATCATGACCTGAGCTGAAGGCAGTCATTCAACCGACTGAGCCACCCATGTGCCCCCATATAAAGAACTCTTACAATCACTTACAATGTCTCAATTGTTAATATTTTACTGCATTTCCTCCATCACCCTCTCTCTGCAACCCTCTATGTATCATTCTGCTTCTTTAGACACCAACAGGGTGACTAACTCCTCCGAGTTTGGCCAGGCCCCAGCACCCCCCCACCCCCCTTCTGGGCAAACCCTAACCTCAGGCATGTTGCTCATGCAACAGCACCCCCTCACTTTGCTTCCAGTTACTTGGGTGCTGGGGGCTGTCCTCTCTATTTGCAGAAAGAAGATGGGAAGTAAAAGGAAGATGGGAAGAGAAGCTTGTAATTAATTATTAATTAATCAAATGGCCTGAAAGATGCCATAGTGCTTAACTTTAGAATGAGGGAAAAGTACAAATTAGGTGATTCCAGATTTAATAATATCCTAAGAATAAGTGAAATTCTAGCAAACATTTTTACAATGGTGATATGTAATTACAGAATACCTTGCAAGGTTCATACGCTGTATATGTGCAACAATTATTCAAGCTACAGTGGAAAATGCATAGAGGTATTATTACTATTTTTTAATTTTTTAAAGATTTTATTTATTTATTAGAGAGGAAGCAGGGGGAGAAGCAGAGGGGGAAGCAGAAGGGGAAAGAATCTCAAGCAGACATGGAGCTGAGCACAGAGGCCAAGGTGGGGCTGGATCCCACCATTCCGAGATCAGGACTTGAGGCAAAACCAAAATTCAGATGCTCAATGGACTGAGTCACCCAGGAGCCCCAAGATATTATTACTGTTATGTTCCTTAATAATGAAGATATTTTTCACATCAGCTGATAATCACATTAATAAAAATCCATTTGAATTCAGTTCATATTTAAGGTTTTCTTTTTTAATTTAAAGATTTTATTTTATTTGAGAGGGAGGGAGGGAGGGAACACACGCAAGGGGAATGGAAGAGGGAGAAGCAGGCTTCCTGCTGAGCAGGGACCCCAGTGTGGGGTTCGATCCCAGGACCCCTGGGATCACGACCTGAGCCAAAGGCAGCCGCTTAACGACTGAGCCAGGTGCCCCAAGGTTTGGTTTTGTTTTTGTTTTTAAGCAAATGCACTACAATTCAATCATGAACAGATAATTTAAAACTTTTCTCAGTATTTTGGGGGTGGGGGCCTAGCAGGCTCAGTCCGTAGAGCATGCGACTTTTGATCTCTGGGTTGTGAGTTCAAGCCCCAAGCTGGGTATAGAGCTTACTTAAAATAATAATAATAATATTATTATTATTATTATAAATATCCGTGGGTAAAGAACTGTTAATATTACACTGCCATCTTGTGGCCATTGTGGGTAGTGTCCATATCTACCAATTGAAAAAAGGACTATGACATGAGGCTTATGATTGGAATTTATCTATTCTTTACATAAACTATCTGGCTACATTTAACTGAATCACATCTTCATAGGGACTTCCAAAAACAAATCTTTCGGGCCTCCTGGGTGTCTCAGTTGGTTAAGCGTCTGCCTTTGGCTCAGGTCACGTTCTCAGGGTCCTGGGATCTAGCCGTGCATCTGACTCCCTTCTCTGGGTGTGTGTGTGGTGGGGGGGGGAGCCTGCTTCTCCCTCTCCCACCCCCCCGCTTGTGTTCCCACTCCCCTGCTGTGTTCCCTCTCTCCCTATCTCCCAGGATCCTGGGATTGAGTCCCACATCAGGCTTCTTGCTCAGAGGGGAGCCTGCTTCTCCCTCTACCTCCCTCTCCCTCTGCCTGCTGCTCTTCTTGCTTGTGCACTCTGTCTCTAACAAATAAATAAATAAAATCTTAAAACAAAACAAACAAATACAAAACAGATCTTTCAAGAAAGATAATGAATCCTGTAGTTATCAAACATTACTTCCTGGGGTATCTGGCTGGCTCAAGCCAGTAGAGCATTCTGACTCCTGATCTCAGGGTCATGAGTTTGAGCCCCATGTTGGGTGTAGAGCTTACTTTAAAAAAATAAAAATACTTCCATACTTTAAAAAAAATTACTTCCTTACACTTACATTTAATTTCTCTAGGGCCTTCCCTGGACTCCTTGACCAGGTAGGCACCCTGTTATACGCTGCCATACCACTGCGTCAGCATCCTGGCCCTCAACTCACCTGCTTCCAATTAATTAGCAGCCTAACTTCCCTGCTAGACTCTAAGCTCTTAGGTGTGTGATGGGGAGGAGCAGGACAGTGGTTGTATTGTTTACCTACAGTCCTTGGTACATAAGAGGCACCCAATAAATATTTGCTAACTAAATAAATTGTTTGAACATGTAGCATCTCCATTTCACATGCATGCAAACAGTATAAACCAGAGCTATAAACCTTTACTTAATCTCTCCTTTATCTGACCTACACCTTTACTAAATTGCTCCTAAAACACAATTCACTAGTGTGTTCTAGGTTTTACAACCAGCAATGAACTTAAAGCTCATATAAGGAAGTGTTCATGTCGTAAACTTCTGTCTTTGTATTACTCCTATGTAATTTCTAGTTGAATGGATAGCTGCATGTGGACACTATTTACTTAAGAAAGGAAATAGGCATATGCTGCTGGCCACAACAAAGCCAGAGCTGAGTCCCCAAGGTCTTTTTGCCTTTACCCGGCCAACCGCCCACCACCTTCCTTTATAACCCTTTCTACAATGGCAGACAAACTTGGTCAGGGACTGGATCAGGCAGTTACCTCCATTTCTGCATTTCCAGGTTCCACGGGGAGAAGGCACACAGCTCTTCTGACTGGCTGGTGCATGGTCGTGATTTCCATTCCGTCAGCTGCATATCTGGAGAACAAGAAGTCAAATGGGAAGTCAAATGGGAACTTTCATTTTGGTCTCTCATTGATTTATTTCCAAGCTCTATACTTCTGCACGTAGGCTTTAAAACATAACAATCCCTCTGTATCAGGTAAGACAAAAATCAAGCTTCAGTTTTACAACTGGACCCTAGAACTTTACTGACATTCTTAGTAGCTAGGACCATATTATTATATTAACGTATCAACCAGGGCACTAAAGGCCATATTTTAATCTCTGTTTCCTCATGTGTTTGAAGAATCCTAAGTCACTAAGGCAGACACTCAGCTCTTTTTTTTTTTTTTAAGATTTTATTTATTTATTTGACAGAGAGAGACAGTGAGAGAGGGAACACAAGCAGGGGGAGTGGGAGAGGGAGAAGCAGGCTTCCTGCTGAGCAGAGAGCCCGATGTGGGGCTCGATCCCAGCACCCTGGGATCATGACCTGAGCCAAAGGCAGACGCTTAATGACTGAGCCACCCAGGCGTCCCTGGACACTCAGTCTTAATAAGCCATTGATTTCATTCAATACTACGGCATAAGCAGAGTTTCCAGTGTCTTACCCAGACAATCTCAGAATCAGGACCCATGTGAATGTGGTAGCAAATAATGTGGTTGCTTTAAGTAACCTGCTTTTAGACCACACATACACACACACACACACACACACACACACACACACACACACACAGAGAGAGAGAGAGAGAGAAAGAGAGAGAGAGAGAGAGAGAGAGAAAACAGAGGTGTTCAAAATGTGCTCTGCAGACTGGTGTCATGTCTCCAACTGCTTGTTACTGGTCTGCGTGGAGCTAAGTCCTGGATTGCCAATACGTGTTGAGAGGTGTTTACACCAACTGGACTTCTCCTGACATCCACGTGCAGGATCAGTGACTGCATCGAGTGGAGCACTTCTAGAAGAGTTTGGGTGCTGGGGAGCTTGGGTGGCGAGTTCAGCACGTCGTGTGAGCTGCCAACTAGTCCTAAACAGCAGACCCACCTATCAGTCTGGATTTGAAATTAAAAGACACACAAAAACCGGTCTTCCATGGGGCACCTGGGTGGCCCAGTCGTTAAGCGTCTGCCTTCAGCTCAGGTCAGCGTCCTGGGATGGAGGCCCACATCTGACTCCCTGCTCTGCGGGAAGCCTGCTTCTTCCTCTCCCGCCTCCCCTGCTTGTGCTCCCTCTCTCGCTGTCTCTCTGCCAAATAAATGAATAAAATCTTAAAAAAAAAAAAAAAAAAAAAAAAAAAGCCAGTCCTTCACCACAGATGGTTTGAGAAGCACTGTGCCAGCACTCACGTGAAGGGTATTCTCGGCCACATTTAACAAGCTCGAAGTTCAACTGTAGCCAATAAGCAAACCCCACGAAGGACCGCTAGGGAAGAAGAGTAATTCGGTTTGTTATTCCAGCCAACCCAGAACTGACACCACTCCTTCAGATGCTTCTCTAGGTATCGTTTTTCTTCTTTATAAAGTAAGCTCTGCTCCTTCGTGTACTTCTTTGGGAGCCACATCACCTCGGGCTGGAGGCAGGGTTAGCCGTTGGGGGAAGGAAGAGAGCTTTCTCCACAAGAAAGGGGATTCGGTGGAGCCAATGCGGCGTGGCAGCCAGTGCAACATCCGCCCACCCATGGCAACAGCAAACCCCCAGTTCTTACTGTCGGAGACGAGCTCTTCCATGGAGCTGCCCCACCAAGCCTGCAACCTAGATGACAGGAGAAAAACATGGCACCAGAGATGAGGAGCCACCGGCCTGTCCCGGGGAACTGGAAACCTACATGCTGGAATGACGCCAACCCAGCAGCACTGTCACCAAGAGCCACATCCCCTGGGCAAACAGGCAGGGAGCCCAGCTCTTGGCCCCAACGAGGAACCAAGCCCTCGCTCTTTCAGTGGCTTCATCCGCACTGAGAAGGGAAGGGGTCATTTTCTGGGGCGCTGTTAAACTCTACTCTGACAGTTGCAGTGGTGGACGGCCTCCCAAGACCTCCTACAAGAGCCAGGGACAGCCGACTCCTCAAAGGCGGGCAACCCACTGGCTATGCCCAAAGGCTATGACTTCTGCCACATGCTTTCCATGGCTCAGAGACTAATGCTAGCTTGTGCTGGGCACTGAACCTGGAGGACCGTAAGGACTAGGGCTTGGAAGCAGTCATCTGTAGGCAGAAGAAGCGGGTCCACAGAGGGAAGAGACTGGAGCAGACATGCAAAGAGAAGCAGAGATAAGGGACCAAGTTTAGCTCCAGTGAGACAGACAGTAGCTGTTTGAAGATTTTTTTTTTTTAAGTTTATTTAAGTAATCTCTACACCAAGGCGGGGCTTGAACACACGATCCTGGGATCAAGAGTCACCTGCTCTTCCGACTGAGCCAGCCAGGCGCCCCTTAAAGATGTTTTTCGCATCCATTTCAGGCCTATTGCTGGGCACAGAATGAGAGATTCTAAGCAGTGTTGTTGCTATCCCGCGTTTCCTGTTCTCAGATTCCTGGAGATTTGTTTCTGTCTATGACCATGACCATTTCTGTTCTTTATAATCCCTAAAACTTGCATACCTCACAGTTGCCAATTGCCAGTGTGGGAAACTGCCTAACGAGAACGCTCTGTCCCCGTAACAGGTCAGTCATCCTTTCCCACAAGGTGCTCATTGCACAATGCTGCATGCCACAGTGCACCTCGGCATGACCTGCCCCCGCCCACGAGCTGGACGGCCATGCCTCGGAGGACTGAAACATCCCTGGCTTTTAAGAGTCTACGTTTTCACGAACACCAGGCTCATCTTATTGCCACAACACAATTTCGGTTTCTAAATGATTATATATTGAACTTAATTATATAGTATTAACATTACAGCAACAAAATTCCCGTAGAAATTCCTAGAACAACATAGTGAAGTGCCTAACTTTGACCAAGGAAAAATTCACAGTACAATTTACAATTCTACCATAGAAAGAGAAAGACATAGGTCTCTCTCTCTCTCTCTCTCTCTTTTTTTTTTAGGTTTTATTTATTTATTTGAGAGAGAAAGAGAGAGAAAGAGAGAACATGAGTGGGGGTGTGGGGAGAGCGGGGAAGGAGAAGCAGGCTCCCCGCTGAGCAGGAGGCCCAATGTGGGGCTCGATCCCAGGACCCTGTGATCATGACCTGAGCCGAACGCAGATGCTTAATGGACTGAGCCACCTGGGTGCCACAGAAAGACATTTCCTTGCTGGTCACTGAAGTTATCCATGACCAAGGATGGTTTATGCCTCATAATTTCTTCTTAAAAGAAGAACAGGGTGGTGCATTTGGGCGGCTCAGTAGGTTGAGCATCTGACTCTTGATTTCGACGGGCTGGTGATATCTGGTCATGGTCCCAGGGTCGTGGGATCAAGCCCTGCAACGGGCTCTGCATTGAGTGTGGAGCCTGCTTAGGATTCTCTCTTCCTCTCCCTCTTCCTCTGCCCCTCCCCTCCTGCTCCCTTACGCTCATGTGCTCACTTTTTTTAAAAAAAGATTTTCTTTATTTATTTCACAGAGGGAGAGAGATCACAAGGAGGCAGAGAGGCAGGCAGACAGAGAGAGGGGGAAGCAGGCTCCCCGCTGAGCAGGGAGCCCGATGCGGGCCTCGATCCCAGGACCCTGAGATCACGACCTGAGCCGAAAGCAGAGGCTTTAACCCACTGAGCCACCCAGGCACCTGCTCATGTGCTCACTTAAGCTCCTCTGTCTCTGTCACTCTCTCTCAAAAAAAGGAGAAGGAGGAGGAGAAGGAGGAGAAGAGGAGGAATAAGAAAAAGAGGAAGAAGAGAAAGATTTTAAACAGTGTTTTCTAGGGTGTGAGTTATGATCCAGCAGGGTTGCCCAGGGAGTGCTTGAATCTCACTAATAGACCAGCTGCATTCACCTTCTCCCCTAAATCAACAGAGAAAGAGACTGACTCTCTAGACCAAACATTCTCAAAGGGGTGCTATCAGACCCAAAGGGGTGAACACTGGTCCTTGGAGGTGTGCCAAGTTCTTTTTTTTACGTAAAAAGCTCAATAAACATTTTGTACATAAACAGACATGCAGTTTGTGGGGGAGATCATTCCAAAAAAGATCTCTGAAAAGACTTCCTAGGGGGCCATAAGAAGAACAAGAAGTTGAGAAACATTCGTTTAGACTCAAGCTAAATTCTGAGTTTTCCGCACGGAATGTTACAGAGAACATTAAACAGGATAGAAACCAGAAATACAGTTCTGGATTCAGCTCTGGAAAAACTGTGGAAACTTGAGCAAATCAATCTCTCTGAACTTCTATTTTGTCATCTCTAAAATGAGGATAACAATGACCTTCATAGAGTTGTTATCAGGCTCTAATAAAATTATGAATATGACTGTGTTCTGGCCTCATTCTTTTTTAAAAAATATTTTATTCATTTATTTGAGAGACAGTGAGAGCAAGCAGGAGTGGGGACAGTCCTTTACTTACCTAAACAACAACAAAGTATATCCTTTTTTTTTTTTTTAAAGATTGTATTTATTTATTTGACACAGAGAGAGAGACAGTGAGAGCAGGAACACAAGCAGGGATAGTGGGAGAGGGAGAAACAGGCTTCCTGCCAAGCAGGAAGCCCCACATGGGGCTCTATCCCAGGACCCTGGTATCATGACCTGAACTGAAGGCAGATGCTTAACGACTGAGCTACCCAGGTGGCCTTAATGGGCATTTTCAAATATTTATATCTGCAGCAATATTGTACAGGTTTATTATCCTAAAATTTTTATAATGTTTTGTTGCTTTTCAAAATTACACAATCCATGTTTATGGAACTAAACTTAGAAAATACAAAAAGAATAAATAACAAATTGCCCATAATTCTACCACCTTACCATTATCAACATTTTGGTATATAAGCAATCTTTGCTTTGTATGGTAGTGCAGAACCACAGAAATGACCATGAAAGCTGCAATGATGCAAAAATGATCTCGATAATCAATGGAAACTGTCACTATTGTTCCATGATCTTTAAATTTTAAAACTTTTTTAAAAAAAGATTTATTTACTTGAGAGAGAGAGGGCACGTGCGTGCAAGAGTGTGGGGGGAGAGACTCTTCAGGCAGACTCCCTGCGGAGTGTACAGCCCAACATAGGTCACAGTCTCACAACCCGTGGGATCATGACCTGAGCTGAAACCAAGAGTCAGAAGCTTAACTGACTGAGCCCCTCAGTCATTTCAAAATTTTAAAACTTTGAAAAATTTCGTCAAAACATTAAAAAACTCTCTAACTGGTGGTTATAAGTGAACATGGAAGTAAAAGAATGGAAGAAGTGATATTTAGTATAATTTAAACACTAAAAACTTTAGGTATTAAAGTATTTTATTTCTCCATAAAAAACTTTTCAAAAGTAGTTTCAACAATACTTGCCTTCTTGACATCATATAACTCGTGATACAGAGCAAGCATGTGTTCTCAGTTTTGGCAAATTCTCATAACCCTTTCTAAGCTTGGATCAGCTTTCATTTTATCTTTTGTGTTTTCAATGTCATGAAGTATCTCTGAGAATTCCTTTAATCTTAAGTTCTTTTGTTAGTGAGACTTCCTCTGGGACATCTTTATCTGTTCTCATATCAGACATTCACAAATCTCCTTTGGGGGCATATCTAGAATCTCTGAACAGTGGCAGTGTTGATACATATCTATGGTCAAGTATTTATAACTTCATTTACATTTGGTTCAAAATTCATTCAAACATTATCACTTTTTGTTTCTTTGGTGTACTTATACCTTTGTTTGGCTAATTCCCTATTTCAGTTACCCATTTTTGTAAAATGTCACTTGGGTTTATCACTCACTGGGAGACACGGATGTGACATCTTCACCTGTTTTGCGGTCTGTGAACTGGAAAACAGATGTGCAGTTACCAATCACAGATTTTGAAAGAAGTGATCATGATATGTATCTGTTACGTACATAGTCCCTTGTGCACTGAAGAGCTAGTGAAGTTTGTTTTATGTTATGTGAGTTACTATAGTTACAGTTATATATATAGTTACAGTTACTATACCATGATAACTAAAATTTGAACTGTGTTGCTGGTGTTAACTAAACCCTGGTAGCTGATATCAGTGTATGTCAAAGCAAGGAAAACCTACATATCCTTCCAGTCTTTTTTCTATTCAACTGTATGCATAATTTTTTAAAAATTGGATCATCCTTGTGGTACATAAACTGGCTCATCATCACTCATCCCAATGATCTACTCTTGGCTTCTTTTCTGCAAGAAAGCTGAAGTCTACATTCTCCGATTCCCATCAAGAGCTCTGCATGTGACGTAAGGTAGTTTGTTCTAAATAGTTTCATGGTGTGATTCTTGTTTTTCCTGGCTATCTTTTTTTTCTCAGTCTTCCTGAAAGCTCCTTAAGGCTATAAAGATACAGTAGTTAAGACAGGGTGGTATTAGTGAAAGAACAGACCAATAGATCAATGGGATAGAGTGGAGATCCACATATATATAGTCAACTGATCTTTGACAAAGGAGCCAAGACAATTCAATAGAGCGAAGATAGTCATTTCAACAAACGGTGCTGGAACATTCACGTGCAACAAACAAAAAACCAAATCTAGACAGACCTTACATAATTCACAAAAATTAACTTGAAATGGATCATAGGCCTAAGTGTAAAACACAGAATTATAAAACATCTAGAAGATAACATAGAAGACTACTTAGGTGACCTTGGGTATGACTTTTTAGATAAAATACCAAAGGCATGATCCATGAAAGAAATAGCTGATAAGCTGAACTTCACCAAAATTAAAAACTTTTGTTCTGTGAAAGGCAACTTCAAGAAAATGAGAAGACAAGCCACAGACTGGGAGGAAATATTTGCAAAAGATGTATTGGATGAAGCACTGCTATCCAACATTATACAAAGAATTCTGCCCTAAAGAGAAACTATTTAACCAGAGCTTAACAGCTAGGGCTTCATCAGAGCCTAACTGACCTGGGAGAAGGTAAATTTCCAACCCTAGCCCATGCTAGCCATCCTGTCCCACCTACAGGGAGAAGAATGAGCCTTGTGAAGTTCACAGTCTAGACGCATGGGCTCACTAAGAGTCCAGGACCCGACCACAGGACTATAGCATGTTTCCCCTTCCTCCACACCTTACCACTACATTACTACAAAGCCTATTTATAGCAGTTCCTTTTGCCCAGAGTATGCCCGCCTTTCAAGAAAAAATTATAAGACATACTAAAAAGCGAACAACACTATTTGAAGAGACAGAGCAAGCATCAGAACCAGACATAGCAGGGATACTGGAATTATCTATAATTTAAAGGAATTTAAGGGCGCCTGGGTGGCTCAGTGGGTTAAAGCCTCTGCTTTCGGCTCAGGTCATGATCTCAGCATCCTGGGATCGAGGCCCACATCAGGCTCTCTGCTCAGCGGGGAGCCTGCTTCCCCCTCTCTCTCTCTGCCTGCCTCTCTGCCTCCTTGTGATCTCGCTCCCGCTGTGAAATAAATAAATAAAATCTTTAAAAAAAAATAAAATAAAATAAAGGAATTTAAAACAACTATGATTAATATGCTAAGGGCTCTAATGGATAGATAGCATGCAAGAATAGATGAGCTATGTAAGGAGAAAGATGGAAACCCTAAGAAAAAAAACAAAAGAAATACTAGAGATCAAAAATACTGTAACAGGGGCGCCTGAGTGGCTCAGTGGGTTAAGCCTCTGCCTTCCGCTCAGGTCATGATCTCAGGGTCCTGGGATCGAGCCCTGCATTGGGCTCCCCGCTGAGCAGGGAGCCTGCTTCCCCTCTCCCTCTGCCTGCCTCTCTGCCTACTTGTGATCTCTCCCTCTGTCAAATAAAATCTTTAAAAAAAAGACTGTAACAAAAATGGAGAATGTCTTTGATGGACTTATTATTGCACTTTGTCCAATATACTTAGATTTCATTTAACAAGCCAACCCTTAGGTAACCCTTTTGTAGAATTAATTTCTAATGTAATATTCAATGACCTTATTTTATTTTCAAAAAGATTTTATTTATTTGAGAGAGCGAGTGAGAGAGAATGAGCAGGCCGGAGGGGCAGAGGGATAAGCAGATTCCCCCCTCAGCCAGGAATCACAAGTTTTATCGTAAAGGAATGCAGGGACTGGTAACACTGATCAATAGAAATCTCAGGACAAGATGGTTTTCCTTTATGCTACTCATTCACAAAGCAGATGTACAATGCTGATGTACTGGGCCTCAAGTCAGGCTTTTGGTTTGAACAGAGTTTATATACAGTCATGTTGACTTAGAAAGAAATCTAAAATCATTTCCCTTGCGTACTAGGCCTTTAAAGAGTTTTTCTCTCATCACAACCACCCTCCACTATTCAGAGGAGAGACTCTGTCTCAGGCCTGGCACATTGGTCATTCTTATCCCAGCTAATTTGTAGGGTGAAGATTCCAAATTGGGAGAGCCATGGCGAGAGCGGAGAGGCTATTATCTCTACCCAGAAGCCTGCTTCTAACGTAGGAGGGCCACTTAAGACACATAACTCTGCCTCTACTACCAGCTCCAGAGCTGTGGCTCAGTGATTTTTGCCTACAGAGAAACCCAGGATGTAAAACAGAAAGTTTCACAGCTATCTCCAAAAGAATTGCCTTCATTTGAAATAGAGTGTAGGGAAGTTCAAGCTTAAGGGTACTCAAAACAACAAAGATGTGGGTGGAAAGCAATTACAAAGAAGCTGGTAACTTCACAGAAGATACAAGCTAAATGACAGCCCATATAGTTTACCAGAAGCAAGCAGGGAAAGAGACAGCAAAGAAGAGCCCTCTTGGCATTAGAACAAACCACAATTATGCCCCCCCCCAACTACCCCTTCAAAGTAGACAGGATTTAATGGGATCAGGTTGTGGAGCAAGTTATGCCTCAGGGGATTGCTGACTAGTAGATTTTCACAGCTGAATAAGATCAAGGAAAGACAGGAGCCCTGCTAAAACCACTGTTACCCCAGGGTGACTGTGTACATGCTCAACCTGGAGTGATGTCTAAGGACCAACATCAGAGGCTCCATAGGAAACAGACATCACTAAAATAGTACAGCCAAAACTAAGGAAATAAACAAGCCAAGTATAACAACCAGCTCCAGGGGATGGGAGGGAGACCAATATCCACAGTTACTATAAACAGAGAACATCAATGAAGATAAAAATGGTACAGACACACACACACACACACACACACACACACACACACACACATATTCTGGAAATTCAGAAAGGCTCAAAAGTAGATTTGAACTGACAGAATTAGCAAACTTGTAGATTGAGATTATGCAATTCAAAGAACAAAGGAAAAAATGAAGAAAATTGAACAGAGCCTCAGAGAAATGTGGGTCACCATTAAACACACCAACATATGTATATTAGGAATATAAGAAGTTGCAAATTTGATTTAAAGAAAATTCTTCATGTGTATAACCAAGAAGCTCAACAAACTCCAAGTAGGATACATGCCAATCTACTTCAAACACATCACAGTAAAAATGCTATATTGGGGTGCCTGGGTGGCCCAGTCAGTTGAGGATTCAACTCTTGATTTCAGCTCAGGTCATGATCTCAGGGTCCTGAGGTCAAGCCCTGCATTGGCCCCTGTGCTCAGCAGACAGTCTGCATGAGATCCTCTCTCTCAGCCCCTCCTCCTCTGCTCTTTAAAAGAAGTATTTTAAAAGCTGTATCAGTAATATCAAATACAATCAAAATTAAAAGCATTTGCGCTTCAAAGGACACTATCAAGGAAGTGAAGCAAACCCAAAGAATGGAAGGAAATATTTCCAAATCATGTGTCTCATTTTTTTTTAAAAGATTTTATTATTTGTTTGACAGAGGGACACAGAAAGGGAACACAAGCAGAGGGAGTGGAAGAGGGAGAAGGATTCCCGACGAGCAGGGAGCCCGATTCGGAGCTCGATCCCAGGACCCAGCTCGGGATCATGACCTGAGCTGAAGACAGATGCTTAATGACTGAGCCACCCAGGTGCCCCCCCAAATCATGTATCTTATGAATGACTTATATCTAGAATATATAAAGACTTTTACAATTCAATAGTAAAAAGACAACACAGTTTTTTAAAAAATGGGCAAAGAATTTGAATGAATATTACTCCAAAGAAAATACACAAATAAAAGACGCATAAAAAGAAGTTCAACATCATTAGCCATAATGGAAATGCGGATTAAAACCACAATAATATACTACTCACATCCACTAGGAGGGCTTCAATCAAGAAGCAAGGTAATAAGCAAGTGGTGACAAGGACAGGGAGAAATTAGAAAACTCATACATTGTTGCACAGATTGTTAAAGTGGTACAGCCATCTTGAAAACCAATCTGGCAGTTCCTCAGTTACCATAGTTATCATATAACCCCAAAATTCTACTCTTAAACATATAAACATATATTCAAGAAAAATGAAAACCTATAGCCACCCAAAAATTTGTACATAAGTGTTCATAGCAGCATTGTTCATAATAGTCAAAAAATGGAAACCCAAACATCCACCAACTGATGAATGGATAAAGAAAATGTGGTACATCCATACAATGGAATATTATTTGGCAATAAAAAGACACATACAACATGAATGAACTTTGAAAACGTTATGCTAAATTAAAGAAGCCAGTCACAAAAGACCATATATCATGATTCCATCTATGTGAAATGTCCAAAATAGGCAAATGTAGACAGAAAATATATTAGTAAGAGTTGCCTAAGGATAGAGTGGTTAGGGATTATAGCCAAAAGGTATGGGGTTTCTTTTTTTTTTTTTTTTAAGATTTTATTTATTTGACAGAGAGAGAGAGACAGCAAGAGAGGTAACACAGCAGGGGAAGTAGGAGAGGAAGAAGCAGGCTTCCCAATGAGCAGGGAGCCCCATGTGGGGCTCAATCCCAGGACCCTGGGATCATGACCTGAGCTGAAGTCAGATGCTTAACGACTGAGCCACCCAAGCACCTCAGATATGGGGTTTCTTTCTGAGGTGATAAAAATGTTGTAAAATTAATCATGGTGATAACTGCATAACTCAATATACTAAAAACTGTCAAATTGTATACTTTAAGTGGGTAAATTGAATGGTATAGAAATTTTGTCTCATTAAAGCTATAACAAAAAAGATACATATATAAATAAAAGACAACTTAAAATTCTAAAAAGTTTTATTATAGAAACAAAACAAGGAGTGTAATTAAGCATGAAATAAATAATTTCATTCTTGATAAAAGTTAATGTTACAAAGTCTGAAGTAAACTAGTTTATAACCCAACTCTTTTAAAGGATTTATATTTACTGAAATTAACTTTTATTCTTTTGCAAAGATGTAACTTTAGTACAGGAGGAACACATTTAATCTGTTATACACTGTTACAGATATGATTCATAAGTCAACATACATAAAAGCAGCTATATTCATTTTTGCTAAATAGCTGTACAAAGCTATTAACTTAAAATACAGAAAAGTTGTTCATGAGATATTTCAAACCAGAAGTTTGGAATGCATGTTTCTATCTGATACCATTAATCAACTAACTATTGTGGCCAGATGTTCAGTGTATCTCTCAGAGAACTACATATAAAATTATAGAAGTCAGGTAAAATGTTGCAAATTTTAAGGGACAAAAGCGAATAATCAAAGATGACTTTATGGTAAATTTGGCAAATCTGGTGCTTAAATGACCCTTTTTATTACAGAAAACAAGTAAGTTTAATGTTTAGAAACCTTACTGGATGGAAAATTGTTGAGTCAAATATATTCTCTCCAAGTTTCACATCTAATTTTATTTAAAGTGTTAACTCTAAACATTCAAAAAGTTAATATGAGCTATTATTTTAATAAGAAATTATTCAATTTTACTTGCAACTTTTCAAAATTGTAATTTTAATACATATTGGAATCTAAAACTATTAGCAAATAGCAACGATAGAGACTATATATTTTAAAAAGTGGACAAATGAAGAGAGACTATATTGGGATATAAATTAGGAAGTAGTTATTTGCTTTACAAAAGGTTCTTAAATATACAGAGTAATTCATAATATGTGATCTTTAAATATTCATGCATTTAAAATAAATTTACCAAAAAGATGGACTTACATACAACTTTTAGAAACCCCATGAATTTTATAAAGAGAGGCACTAGTTTTATCTATTCACTAAAGGCAATAAAATGTTTTAAACAGTTCAAAAATAGAAAGGGCCCAAAAAAGGTGATTTTTCAAAAACAAAACAGTTTTGTAAAATGGCTATTCACTGTGCCCTTCAAGAAATTAATAACCTACTTTTATAAAGTATATTTTCCAGCCCCAACTTGTGACACACTTTGACCTCCATTTCTGCTTCTCCTTGAATCGATCTGGAGTACATGGAAGGAGGCCACGACAGTGAGGCTACTGGAGGTTCAGGTTAATGTCCTGAAAAAAACATGCCATCTATGTACACACAAAAGTAATGAAGAAAAAAGTTAGTTCTGAAGTACAATGCATACTCCCTAGGCTGTACAGCCCTACTAGAACAAAAAGCACCAAGTTATAGGCGCCAAAGTTGGGAAAAAAATATAAACCAGTACAGAGTCAGTATCATATACCATATCAATTAAGTTTTATTTGTTGAACTGTTTGGCATTTGAGAAGCTAAATAAATTTAGCAGCTTGAAATCCCATTGGTACCCTTACCAAATATTTGCTTATTAATGAATTAAAGTTAATACTGAAAATAGCATAGTTAGGAGTCTTCCTCTGTGCTTAATGATGAGGAGAGATACCAAAATCTTCTTACAGAAAGGAAAAAAATCCATACTATTTTTTGAAAAATAAAAAGTAAACAGAAGTTAAGGCACTTATGTCAACGGTTTTGCAACATCAAGGGCAAAGTATGTTTTCTATTTCTTTGAGAAATTCCTTCCATCCTAAAACCATACACTTGCTCCTTTCACAGATTTTTATTGTCGAATCTAACAACTGTAAGTTATCCAAATGGAATTACTTACAGAATTTTTAATCATTTGTTACTCTACAAATAAGTAAGAAAATTAACTAAATGCTCCTCAAAGTTCTCTATTACTACTGTTTTAACTACAGTTAAAACAGAAGCAAGTAAGCTAATCTTTCATATCCAACATTATTACTTCTGTAATAAAGCTTACATTTTCCTTTTCA
The DNA here is from genome assembly GCA_002007465.1 of Ailurus styani. Classification (NCBI taxonomy): domain Eukaryota; kingdom Metazoa; phylum Chordata; class Mammalia; order Carnivora; family Ailuridae; genus Ailurus; species Ailurus styani. The sequence continues at coordinate 1,465,762 of LNAC01000147.1, forward strand.
ACTGATGCTGACTGAATAATTTATCATTTAAAAAATTAAGTTTCTCCAAATCTATTTAAGAAGTTGACAGAAGCAAAAGCAAATTACTAATGTATGTGTCAAAAGCCAAAAACAAAAAACACACATCAAAACTAATTCAGCATATGTGATCACAGTATAAATCAATAAAAAGTCAATTAAATAGTTCATGCTTCACAGATTATTCTATTTTCCCTTCAAAATATGCAAGCTAACTTTGAAAACGCATTGTTTTACATGCTCTAATCACAAGGACTATCAGGTGACTATTTGGTGTATACTTAGGTAACCACTGTAATATGTTTTCTTAAGATTGTACTTATTTATTTAAGAAAGAGAGAGCACAAACAGGGGGAGAGGCAGAGGGAGAGGGAGAAGCAGACTCCCTGCTGAGCAAGGAGCTCAATGCAGGACTTGATCCCAGCACCCTGGGATCATGACCTGAGCCAAAGGCAAACGCTTAACCACCCAGGTGCTCCCACAATAATATTTTCATAAGGCTTGAAGCTAAATACTAGTGACTCACTATTAAGGTGTATAAAGAACCTGAAATGCCCTGTCTTTAACTATGTTAATATAATTGTTAAAAACTATATAAAAAGCATGAAATGAGAACCAATAAAACTAGTGCACCAGATATATGACACTGCCATCAAACAATTATTTTGAAGCTCCAAAAAAGCAAAACATCCTAGAGCCAGTCTAAGAATGAATGTGCTTTTGTACTTAAAAAAAAGACAATATATATATATATAAAACAGAAAATAAAGTTAATGAAAAGATGCTCCCTTCTAATGTAGTAATTCAGAGTACTGAAATTAAAATTTTTACAGCACTCTAACAAGTGAAAATTTTAAAAATCTGTTCACTAAACATTTGTAAGGTAAAACTAAACATGCGTCCTGTCTTATTAAAATGATACATCTATCCCAAATCTCTCTATATTGCCCAACTAATCATTTAAGAATTTCTTTTTTTTTTTTTTAAGATTTTTTTTTTTATTTATTCATTTGACACAGAGAGAGAGAGACTACAAGTAAGCAGAGAGGCAGGCAGAGAGAGAGAGGAGAGAGGAGGAAGCAGGCTCCCAGAGAGCCCGATGTGGGCCTCGATCCCAGGACGCTGGGATCATGACCTGAGCCGAAGGCAGCGGCTTTAACCCACTGAGCCACCCAGGCGCCCAAGAATTTCTTTTAATAAATGATTAAAAATATGAAAACACTTAAAGAAATGTAGCATTTAGGTCGTGAAACTGTTTTGTAAATTTTATAATAATTGTCATTTTGTTCTTAATGTTGAAGACTGTACCATAGTTTCATAAATAATAGCATTTGTGTTTTAAAATAAACATACCTGTATACAGAATTAATTTTAATAGCATCTGCGCCTATCTCCAGAAATTGTTCATTTTAGTGTTATGTCACTTTAGTCATTAATATCAGAATATTCTTATTCTGATAAAGATTTAATTTTCAACGTAATACTTTAGTAGAAAATATGTGAATAGACCATATACCCAATTCCATATCTTTTAAAAACCTGAACATTCTTTTAAATATCTGTTTTAAAAAATATTTAGGTAACAAGAGTTACTGTTTTATCATGATTAAACTGGTATGAAATTTATGGGCATAAGTGAAAAAAGTTAACCACTTAATAGTTGTAAAATAATAAAATGCAACATCATGTACTGTATTTTACTAAGAAAGTGCACAGTTATATAAGCAGCAGATGATGAGGGCAGTATCATGGAAAATCTGGATATATCTTTATGTATATCCTTCAAAATCACATTCCTTTATATAATTTACAAATTTTAATTTAAATGTCACATATTTTCAGTAACATTTAAATCAGTTTTTACTGTACTATTTCTATTATAAACCATGAAATACCTTCAGAAACTGCCAAGAGGGTAAGAGTTCCCTTCTTTCTAGTCTATAATTATATGATATTAAAGACATATTTATTAAATGTTATGTTTGAGAAATATACTCTCACCTTGAACATATTCAAATTCAAGACCTACATTAAGACAGAATGAAGATTTATGAGGACAACTGTATAAAAGTTGAGAAGATAATGAGAAGAGAAAGTATGTAAAGACTACATAACAATAAGGAAAACACCTAATTGGAATATTACAGAGTGCCAGGTTTGACATTTTACCAAAGGACAGCAATGTTTGATGTTCTATTCCTGCAGAACTCTGAATCCAGTTAACAGCAGGAGGGAAAAAGCAGCAGCAACATTTCAAACGTCCATACTCTGATTTCTAAAAGACACCATGTTGGTAAGAAGAAAATCACATTTTACTTCGAGTGATATAAGTCTTTGAAATGAAGGCTCTGCTATCTTTCAAGACTGAAAGGATATCACAGTGTTGATTCTATACACAAAGTAGGATCTGTTCCAGTATACTCTAGTGAAATAATTCACATATGGAGAATAGTTAATTTTGACCTCATGACAAAATCGCCCGTATTTTGAGTAGGTTAACTTGTCACCTTCTTCGCAAACCACCTATCAAAAGATATGAAACACAGTATTAAAAAGGCTATGAAGTTTATAGGAGAAATACAATCAATGTATAAGTGAATATTTATATAAAAATACATTATTGCTACACTTGGACTATCTCACATTGTTTAGCAAATCTAGAACCTTCTTTATAAGAGAGTCACCATGTCCATTAAACTCTTCAGCTTTCCCTTGAGATTGAGACTAGTATAAAGTGTTTCTGATTTTTTTTTAAATATTTTATTATTTATTTGACAGAGAGAGACAAAGCAAGTGAGGGAATGCAAGCAGGGGGAGTGGGAGAATGAGAAACAGGCTTCTCACCAAGCAGGGAGCCTGATGCGGGGCTTGATCCCAGGCCCCTGGAATCATGACCTGAGCCGAAGGCAGACACCTAACGAATGAGCCACCCAAGTACCCTGTTTCTGATTTTCAAAAAGATTTTAATCCTCAAATATAGACTATCAGGCGCCTGGGTGGCTCAGTTGGTTGAGCGACTTCCTTCAGCTCGGGTCATGGTCCTGGAGTCCTGGGATCGAGTCCCACATCGGGCTCCCAGCTCCACAGGGAGTCTGCTTCTCCCTCTGACCTTCTCCTCTCTCATGCTCTCTCTCACTCTCTCTCTCTCAAATAAATAAACAAAATTAAAATAAAAAAAATATATAGGAGACTGTCTCCTTAGTTAACTATCATTTGTCTGACTTATATGCAGCCTACTATGACTGAGAAATGGACATATTCTTAATATATATTCAAACTCTTCTCCTTATGTAGAAATGACTCACAATTATCTAGTAAGCAAGTTTTTGTGACTAATCCAGTGCAAACCTTTACATTCTCACCTTAATGATGTTCACTAAGATAGCTTAACTAGCTTAAAGGGTTTTCTACACTAAAACATTAAACATTCTTCTAATACTTAGGAAAGATGTCAGAGAACCAACTTTTATTTATTTATTTTTTAAAAGATTTTATTTATTTATTTGATAGAGGGAAAGAGATCACAAGTAGGCAGAGAGGCAGGCAGAGAGAGAGAGGGGGAAGCAGGCTCCCTGCTGAGCAGACAGCCCGATGCGGGCCTCAATCCCAGGACCCTGAGATCATGACCTGAGCCGAAGGCAGAGGCTTTAACCCACTGAGCCACCCAGGCGCCTGAGAACCAACTTTTAGAGTGAAAGGATGGAGTAGCTTTAAGTCCATGCCTGGTATTACATGAAAGAAGAAATAATTTGATCTTTAAAATGGAGCAGAAAGATAGCTAAGATGAGAATTAAAAGGCTCCAGGTAGCAGGTAGCAACACAGCAGTAATTATTGAATATCTGATGTTTAATAAAATTCCATTTGTCACCAATTAAGCCAAAGATCACAGATATCAAGTACCAACAGAGAAAATTCAAAATACACGTAGCAGAGCACAGAATACGTTTATATTACAGGTTTAAGGGGTCATGAAGAAAGACAAAAGTGGAAATCATAAAAACTAATTTCTCACCTCCAAACTAGTTTGGGGCAATAAGAGAAAGAACTTATTATTTAGGAAGAGACAGAAAACACCTTGACTGCAACCCATATAGAACATGGACGTCAAATCAGAATGGCCAACTGAAATTCTTCTAAGGTCCCTCAACCCCAACTTTTCCAGGAGTAAAGACACCCATTCTAGACAACACTAATTACCAGATATACAAACTCCCCTCTCTTTCTTTTAGTTATCAGATACATAACGTATACGTTGCAGGCTGAGAAGTAAGAAAGTTTAGTAAAACAGCCAAAATCAATGAAAAATTAAAATACAGCTACAGATAAATCCTAAAAACCAAGGCAGCTCTGAATACACTAATTTTTGTGGATACCAGGGACTGTGATAATTTAGTAAGCAATTTTTCTAACTATGAATCAAATTATCAGAAAATTCTCAACATAATAATGTAACAACGCAACCAGCTGCTCTTTATAGTAAGTTAAAATCATCATTCAAATCAAATTATGCCATCTTTTTTTTTTCCTTAATATTTTATTTATTTATTTGACAGAGTGAGAAAGACAGTGAGAAAGGGAACACAAGCAGGGGAGTGGGAGAGGGAGAAGCAGGCTTCCTGCTGAGCAGGGAGCCCAATGCAGGGCTTGATTCCAGGACCCTGGGATCATGATCTGAACTGAAGCCAGACGGTTAAAGACTGAGCCACCCAGGCGCCCCAAATTATGCCAACTTTTGCACATAAATGTGGAACACCAAAAAATACAGGCAACGAGTAAAGAACCCAGGTATTGGTAAAATTATTTTTTTTCTGCAAAAATGCCCAAATTTTCTTTTGTACATTGAAAAAAATGGTGCGCCTGGGTGGCTCAGTGGTTAAGTGTCCACCTTAAGCTCAGGTCATGCATGACCCCAGCGTCCTGGGATAGAGTTCGGCATGGAGCCTGCTCAGTGGGGAGTCTGGTTCTCCCTTTGCCCCTCCCCCTACTTGTACTCCCTCCCCACCCCTCGCAAAAATAAAATCTTAAAAAAAAAAAA
>LNAC01000147.1:1470904-1500954 GCA_002007465.1 Ailurus styani
CTCCTCTCTGCCTGCCTCTGCCTACTTGTGATCTCTCTCTGTGTCAAATAAATAAATAAAAAATCTTCTAAAATAAAAAATAAAAAAAATACTTCAAGCTACTTTTAATGCACTCCCCCACTGTTAAAGAACTTGTAATTATATTCTTGGTTAAGTTCTAGAAATAAAGTTTCATGAGTAAAAGTTTAAAAAAGTCATTTTTCTCAAAAAGATTAAACTTCTCAAATGGTTACTTACATGGCCATTTGCAATGTCTAATAAATCTTTAACCCTACAGCCTCTCATGGTTCCCACCTCATTGCAGATAGCATCCTCTACGATTAGGTAATTAGCCTTGTAGGATGTCAGTATTTTATAAATATCCTCAGCAGATCGCTTTGAATAGATTTGATAGATCTGAAAGAATATAATTAAAACAGTAATTTTAACACATTTAAGACTTGCTATTTGAAAGTATACATTGAGTATCTACTATGATTTAGTATTTAGCACAATCTCTGGAAAATAAAGATATTCATTAAGACTTGATTCCTGCCCTTAAGAAGCTTTTGATAATTCGTTCATTGTCCACCATATATCTTCTTTGGAGAAATGTCATTCAAGTCCTTTGTCCATTCCCACCTCCCCGGATTTGTTGAGATATAATTGACATTTAACACTTTGCAAGTTTAAGGTATACAATGTATTGATTTGACACACTTAAATGTTGCAAAATGATTACCACCATAACTTTAGCTGGCACCTCCACTGTGTCACATAATTACCATTTCTTTCTTTCTTTTTTTTTGATGAAAACATTTAAGATTTACTCTCTTAGCAGCTTTCAAGTATGTAATACAATACTGTTAACTATAATCACCACACTGTGCATTATCCCCAGAACTTACGCATCTGATAACTGGAAGTTTGTAAACTTTGATCAATCTCTCCCCATTCCCCTACCCTCCAGCCCTTGGTAACCACCACTCTATTCTCGGTTTCTACGAGTTTGGCTTCTCCATATCTTCTTTATATCTTCCATATATAAGGAATATCATATAGTTATTTGTCTTTATCTGACTTCTTTCACTTAGCATAATGCCTTCAAGATTCATCCACATTGTTGCAAATGTGCTTTGCTCATTTCCTAATTGGCTTGTCCTTTTATTATTGAGTTGTAATAGTTCCTACAAGTTTTATTACCATGTACAGAGTATTTTATACTCATTTATACATGAGATAAAATCAGCAAGGTTAAACATAATTTGACCACTGTCACAAAATACTGAATGAACAAGAATGCTTAAATCCCATGTCTTGGGGCAACTGGGTGGCTCAGTCAGGTAAGTGTCTGCCTTTAGCTCAGGTCATGATCCTGGGGTCCTGGGATCCAATCCCATATCTGGCTCCCTGCTCAACAGAGAGCCTGCTTTTCCCTCTCCTTCTGCTGCTCCCCCTGCTTGGGCTTTCTCTGTCAAATAAATAAATAAAATCTTTATTAAAAACAAATAATCGGGGTGCCTGGGTGGCTCAGTTGGTTAAGTGCCTGCTTTCGGCTTGGGTGGTGATACCAGGGTCCTGGGATCAGGCCCTGCACTGGGTTCCCTGCTCCTCGGGGAGCTTGCTATTCCCTCTCCTGCCTGCCACTCCCCCTGCTTGTGCTCTCTGTGTCAAATATATAAATAAAATCTTTAAAATAAATCAAATCAAATAAAGTAAAATAAAATAAAACTCATGTCTTGGTTCCATGGTGTTTTTCACTGCAATTCTGTTGACATTAGATAGTAAGTTCTGGATCTTATTCAATAAGGTTTTTCAGTTTTTCTGAAATGCTAACATTGGACTAGCTCTTGCTACCCTTCAGAAAATAATAAAATCACAAATGTTAAGCCCAAAGTACCACATACTACATACCCAAAAAATACCGAGATTTGAAATCTAGACTGGACAACATCCCAACCTATTTGATACTAAGCAGCCGCCTACTACATGCTATGGTTACCGTCCATCCAGCACCTTGCAGTCCAATGTCCACCAATATGAGAGAGATACTCACCTGAATATTCTGTGATACACGGAAGGCTAACAGACCAAGAGGAAGTTTCTTCCTCATTTTACTTTTAAATACATTTCAATGGAAATAGTTCTATCCAGTCTATATCTATTGTTATTCACATACATTTTTATTTATTTTTAAATTTTGAGAAACTGTAACATACTCATGGGGCATTAAAAAAAAAAAACCACCTCTCTACAATGGCAATAATATTACTGATAGTGTTTCTCAATCTCAGCACTACTGACATTTTGCGCTAGATAATTCTTTGTTGGGACAGAGGAAGACAGTTCTGTGTATGTTCAGCAGTATCCCTGATCCTTACCCACTACATGCCTACAGAATTCCTTCTGTAGCTGTGACAATCAAAATGTCTCCAGATATTGCTGAATGTCCCCCAGGGGCATAATAGTCCCAGGATTGAGATCACTGGCCTAGTAGATTATACAAAGATTAGTCACATGTCCTGATTTATAGATAGCATCTAATTCAAATTATATGGTCTCATTTATGGAGTTTGATTTGAATTTTAATTTAACAACAAATTTATTCAGCACTTGCTATGTGCTAGACACCATAAAGACAAAGATTTGAAAAAAAAAACAAAAAACCATGGTACCTATCCTCATAGTTAATCTATCCTTATAGATATGAACCACTATGGTGCACATTACACAAAAATTAACTCAAATGGATTAAAGACTTGAAGACCATAATTAAGTCACATAAAACATAAAACTCTAAACTATTTAAATTTAATTAGAACCTAATTAAGTCTGACCTAATTTAAGTGATTCTGAAATTCTGTATTAGGAAAAGACTAATCATAAGACAACAAAGAAATGCACAAAAAATAAAGTTCAGGAATATGCTATATACATCCTGTCTAAGCGACTCTACCCTTTCAAAGTACAGCAAATACTAGTCAAAGGCAGCTGTTGTCCCTCAGGTAAATCACTGCCAGGTAGATCTCTTCATCTCTGACCTCTTCTTGCTTCAATCTGTTTTCTGCTCTGACCATAATTAACTCTCTAAAACAGATCTAAGCATTCCATTCCCAGGCTTATTAAAGGTCTTTGATAACTCCCAAATGCCTCAAGGGTAAGTCTAAATTCTTCACCATGACAGTCTAGGTCCTTCAGAATTTGACCTCATTTTATTTTCTAGTTTGGTACCTATACGTGGCTATACAAGTTTCATAGCTCATGTTACTTTTTCAGTCTGGAATCATATGCATTCTTTTTCCAAACAAGTTTCTACTAGTCCTTCAAAGCCCAGATCAATGGAATGCCCTTTATGAAGACTTGGATTTTTATAGGCAGAATTGATTGTTCCTGCTTTTGAGCTCCTCTTTGTATTTTCTATGTTTATATGTGTGCATATGTGTGTGTGTGTGCATATATACAATATTTAGTATTTCAATAACTGCTATTTAAGGTTTACTATGTTTTAGGCATGATGTATTATCTCTAATTCTCACAACTAGGAGGTAAGAACTTCCTAGATTCAGATTGAAACTTCTCAAAATTAAAGCAATCAGGGGGGGCCTGGGTTGTTCAGTCATTGAGTGCCTGCCATTGGCTCAGGTCATGATCCCAGGGTCCTGGGATCGAGCCCCATATCAGGTTCCCTGCTCGGTGGGAAGCCTGCTTTTCCCTCTCCCACTCCCCCTGCTTGTGTTCCCTCATTCGCCGTGTCTCTCTCTGTCAAATAAATAAATAAAATCTTAAAAAGAAAAAAAGAAATCAAAGAAGACACGGATAAAAGATACTTTATGCTCATAGATTAAAACAATTAATATTGTTTAAATGTTCATACTACCTAAAGCAATCTACAGATTCAATGCAATCCCTATTAAAATTCCAATGGTATTTTTCACAGAAATAGAACAATCCCAATGTTGTATGGAACCACAAAAGACCCTGAATAGAGAGCAATCTTGAGAAAGAACAAAGCTGGACAAATCATACTCTCTAATTGCAAACTATATTACAAAGCTATAGTAATCCGAACAGTATGGTTTCAGGATAAACAGGATCAATGGGACAAAATAGAGAGCCCAGAAATAAACCCACACATACATGGTAAATCAATTTACAACAGAAGAGTCAAAAAATACAATTGGAAAAGGACAATCTCTTCAATAAACAATGCTGGGAAGACTGCAAAGCCACATGCAAAAAGAATGAAACTGAACTACTATCATACACAATACACAAAAATGAACTCAAATGGATTAAAGACTTGAAGTAAGACCTGAAACCATAAAACATCTACAAGCAAACATAGGTAGGTGGCAAGCTCTTTTTTTTTTTAAAAGATTTATTTATTTGAGAGAGAAAGAGCAGGGAGAGGGGCAGAAGGAGAGGGAGAGAGAGGATCCTCAAGCAGATTCCCCACTGAGCACAGAGCCCAATGCAGGGCTCAATCCCAGGACCCTGAGATCATGTCCCCAGCCTAAACCAAGAGCCACACACTGAACTGACTAAACCTCCCAGGTACCCCAAAGGTATGTAAGCTCTTACCAAAGGTGGTAAGCTCTTTGACATTGTCCTTGACGATGATTTTTTTTTTATTTGACAGCAAAAGTAAAGGCAACAAAAGCAAAAATAAACAAGTGGGACTACATCCAACTGAAAAGCTTCTGCATAGCAAAAAAACCATCAACAAAATGAAAGGCAACCTAATGAATGGGAGAAAAATATCTGTAAATTATATATCTGATCAGAGGTTAATACCTAAAATATATAAAGACCTCATACAGCTCAATTAAACAAACAGATGAACAAAAACAATCTGTGGGGCACCTGGGAGGCTCAGTTGGTTGGGCATCTGCCTTCGGCTCGGGTCATGATTCCAGGGTTCTGAGATAGAGCCCTGTGTCGGGGTCCCTGCTCAGGAGGGAGCCTGCTTCTCCCTCTGTCCCTCCCCCAGGTTCATGCCCCCCCAAATAAATAAATAAAATCTTTAAAAAATCTGATTAAAAAATAGGCAGAAGATCTAAGTAAACATTTTTCCAAATACATGAAAAGGGGCTCAATATCATTTATCATCGGAGAGATACAAATCAAAACCATAATGAAATACTACCTCACATCTGTTAGAATGGCAAGTATCAAGAAGGCAAGAAATAAGAAGTGTTGGCGAGGCTGTGGAGAAAAGGGAACCCTTGCACTATGGGTGGGAAGATAAAGTGGTACAGCCACTGTGGAAAACAGCATGAAGTTTCCTCAAAAAATTTAAAATAGAACTGCCATATCATCCAACAATTCCACTTCTGGGTATTTATCCAAAGGAAATGAAAACACTAATCCAAAAAGATATATGCACACCCGTGTTCACCACAGCATTATTTACAATAGCCAACATACAGAAACAACCTAGGGGCGCCTGGGTGGCTCAGTGGATTAAGCGACTGCCTTCAGCTCAGGTCATGATCCCGGGGTCCTGGGATCGAGCCCCCGCATCGGGCTCCTTACTGAACAGGGGGTCTGCTTCTCCCTCTCCCTCTGCCTCCTACTCTGACTGCTTGTGCTCTATCTCTCTCTCTGTGTCAAATAAATAAATAAAAATTCTTAAAAAAAAAACCCCACCTAAATGTCCATCAATGAATGAATAAAGAAAATGTGGTATATATGTGTGTGTGTGTTTATAAATAGGAAATTATTCAGCCACAAAAAATAAAATTTTGCCATTTACAGCAATACGGATGAACCTTGAGGGTATTATGCTAAGTGAAATAAATCAGACACAGAAAGACAAATACTATATGATCTCATTTGTATGTGGAATCTAAAAACAAAAACAGGGGCACCTGGGTGGCTCAGTCGGTTGAGCATCTGCCTTTGGTTCAGGTCATGATCCCAGGGTTCTGGGATCGAGCCCTGCATCGGGTTCCCTGCTTAGTGGGGAGCCTGCTTCTCCTTCTGCCCCTGCTCGTACACTCTCAATAAGATAAAATAAAGTACAGTAAATTAAAAAGTAAAGTAAAGTAAAAAGTAAAGTAAAATAAAATAAAAATAAAGTAAAATAAAATAATTAAACAACAAAACAAAACACCACGACCCAAGCTCACAGATACAGAGAACAGATTGTTGGTTGCAGAAGTAAGGTGGCAGGTGGGTAAAATGGGTAAACGGAGTCTAAAAACGTCCAGTTCAAAATAAATGTAGACCACAGTGACTATAGTTAACACTGTATTGCACGTTTAAAAGCTGCTAAGAGAGTATATCTTAAAAGTTCTCATTATAAGAAAAAAATTTTTATAACTATGTATGACAATGGATGTTAACTAGACTTGTTGTGGTAACCATTTTGTAATACATATAAATACCAAATCATTACATTGTACACATGAAACTAATATACTGTTACATGTCAATTATACCTCCATTTAAAAAAAAAGCTATTGAGGAAATGCAAAAAAAAAAAAGAGAAAGAGAAGAAAAGAGGCATCCTGGCTGGCTCAGTCAGTAAACCATATGATTCTTGATCATCTCAGGGTTATAAATTTGAGCCCCATGTTGGGTGTAGAGATTAGAAGTGTTCAATCACTATACTGTACACCTGAAACCAGTATTACACTGTATGTTTATTAACTAGAATTTAAATAAAAACTTTAAAAAACCTTAAAAAAAAAAAGAAACTTGTTCAAAGTCACAGAAGTAGCATTTGAGTCCAGGTATTCTAATTCCAGAGTCTGCATTCTTAGAGTCTAAATTCTATATTGTATACTACACCTCCTTAGCTTAGAGCATGATTAAAAACCATATGAAATTCTCACCAACTGAAAAACAGAGTATCTGGAATTCAGGTTCAGTTAGTCACTGCTCTCACATATGAAGTTACCATTTATACCCAGAATAAACATTCAAAATGATATATTCTCTGAACAGTTAGTAATCAGATTATCATTCTAATGTTATACTAAGTTAATAGTAACAGCCCATACTGAAAAATAAACCACAGTGAGATAGAATTTTAGCTTGGAAATACAAAATGCATCAAGATATTAACTGACAGCCTGCTTCCTTCAATAATTTGATTGAGAACGGCTCCCTTGAAACTTTGTGGAAACGTCAGTTCCCTTGAAACTCTGTGGAAATGGGATATGTCAGCTCCCTTGAAACTTTTGTGGAAAATTAAACGTTTCCCCTAGAAACAGAAATACTATTCATAAAATAAAGAAGTTAGCATTTTAATTTTGGTTCTCCTCTTGCTTAACATATTACACAGCTTTTTAAAAACTAAAGCTAATTAACTCTTTCTAAAATTGTTTGGATTTTCCCAGCTAACCAGGAACATACACATCATTACAGAACTACACTAAAATAAAGAGCAATGTGAAAAAGATCCAAATGTGTAATCTAAAATGCCTTACGTTTTCATTTCTCTTGAGAAGATCATCATCATTATAAAGAGGCAAGCTGGTCACCATCCATCCAGTGCATAATTTAATGGCGCCCATTAACTGTGGACTCCCTGCAAACACGGCTGCAACTGGAGCTTGCCTTCTGTAAAGAGACACATACACACTTTTACACACTGAAAAGGTAAGTATACTACTTAGATCACTGATTTATACCAACTCTGAAATAGCAGGCAACTAACGTATTGCATACTTGAGTTTCAATGTCAGCTTTTACTTCATTTACAAATTTATTCAAAAAAACTGCACACTTATTATGTGCCAGGAACTATTTTGAATGCTGAAAATACAGAAATTTTTTTAAAGCAGGGACGTAGACAAGGGCCCTGCTTTTGAGAGAGACTGGAAGGAGGATAATAAACATACAGGCCAGGTGGTAATAATACCATTAAAAAATAATGCAGGGTATATATAGTGGACAGGAATTTACTACCTTATGTAGTGTGGTCAATTCAATGGTGATAATGTGAAGTCCCAAATTTATCCTTCTGCAAATATTAACCACCACAACCCAACTTCTTCCCAATCCATCCACCCTCCTGCTTCTTCCCTACCTTTACCATATACCTGTCTTCAGATAACACACGTAGTTCTTTTCCACTTCGAACCATGATCTAAAGTCCCCAAGAGATACCACTTACAAAACTAATAGCAGATCCTGAAGGATTGCTCCAATGTCTTTATTTATTTAATCACTTCCTGTATTCAACATTAACCTACACATGCTAGGAACAATGCCAAGCTCTGGAAATAAAAGGTGTCACATAACCACTTCCTCAGGGTGCACCCAGTAATGGGGAAACAAACATGAAATAGGATAATTATACCATGGTAAAATATATTCCAACTGCCTGATGCAAAATGTTCGATGTTCAGGACTCTGTGCCGGTTTTGAAAATATTGTGATAAATCACACACCCAGATTGAACTTCCTCTTTTGTTAATAACAATGCAAAGCTATATAGTCAGTGTTCCATAATGGTAAATACAATTCACAAAAAGTATTAATGGGCAATAGTTAAGGGTGATTAAAAGAAAATAATTTTTAGACATATGAAGGGTATATTTATAGCAAAAAGACCTTATAATAAGACCAATTCTCATTTCTATAAATTTATTCTTCATTCTAGAAACATTTTTGTCTCCCCACCCCCATATTTTCCTGGCTATTTCTGAGAGTGTTTCAATCTTTCTTCATGTTTTATTTATTTTATTTTATTTATTTTTTTTTTTAAAGATTTTATTTATTTATTTCACAGAGGGAGAGAGATCACAAGGAGGCAGAGAGGCAGGCAGAGAGAGAGAGAGGGGGAAGCAGGCTCCCCGCCGAGCAGGGAGCCCGATGCGGGCCTCGATCCCAGGACCCTGAGATCATGACCTGAGCCGAAAGCAGAGGCATTAACCCACTGAGCCACCCAGGCGCCCTCTTTCTTCATGTTTTAGTTTCTTCTTCTACGCTTCTATGTCTTAAATAATTTTTTCTTTTTTTTTTTTATGGTTTTATTTATTTGACAAAGAGAGACACAGCGAGAGAGGGAACACAAGTAGGGGGAGTGGGAGAGGGAGAGGCAGGCCACTGAGCAGGGAGCCTGATGTGGGGCTCAACCCCAGGACCCCGGCATCAGGACCCCAGCCAAAGACAGACACTTAATGACTGAGTCACCTAGGCGCCCCATTCTATGTCTTAAATAATTTTCAATGTAATTCATTTCATAGTGTCTATCCATGGGGTAGACTAGTTGCAAACCAGCTGCAATGATTCTTCTCCCATACCTATGCTGTGGGAGCAAATGCTGGTCTTGATCATGTGACCTGCTTTGGCCAAGAGAACAACATAAAGTGAGCAGAGACTTTAAAAATGCTTGACACGGGCATCTGTGCTCTCTTGGGAACTCTACAACTATTACCTTGTGAATGAGCCCAGGTTACCTGGCTGTATGATGAGAGGCCCATGGCCAAGTCAATTCCATCCCCTCAGCTGATACCTTTAGACAAGTGAGAGGTCATGCCAGGCTTCCCAGTCCTAGATCAGCTGGCCCAGACCAGAAGAATCCTCCCCACTGCCCTGACTCAGCTGACTGTCAAAATGGTGCAAAATAACAAATGTTTGTCATTTGTAGTCAATTAATTTTATGGTAGTCTATTATGCATCAAAAACTGACATAAAGGGGCACCTGGGTGGCTCAGTCGTTAAGCGTCTGCTTTTGGCTCAGGTCATGATCCCAGGGTCCTGGGATCGAGCCCCACATCGGGCTCCCTGCTCAGTGGGAACCCTGCTTCTCCCTCTTCTACCCCCCTTGCTTGTGTTCCTTCTCTAGCTGTGTTTCTATCAACTAAATAAAATCTTAAAACAAAACAAAAAACTGACATAAACAAGTTTTATTATCAGAAATTATTAGAATTTGGGGCATCTGGCAGGTGCAGTCAGAAGAGCATGCAACTTGTCTTGATCTCAGGGTCTCATTGGGTGTAGAGATTACTCAAGTAAATACATAAATACACTAAAAAAAATTGCTAGAGGTCTAATTCTGCTGTTTACCTCAAACAACAACTGATTCTTACTGTGTTAGACTGTTTCCTCATGTGTTTTGTAATTTTAGAGCTCATCTTCACGAAGTCTTATTTGTGGATACCTGTGTAGCCTGGGTTGAGAAGATTACGGGCACTCCAAACCACCCCAGGACCACTTTTTATGATAATTTCTTGACTGGGGGTTTCCCTGGATTAAACAAGTATAATTTCAAACTACAAACCCATGTGAATTCAGATCCACTGCTACAAATTCAGAAGAGAAACTTTTTTTGACCAAGAGCTGAAGCCAAGGAAGACATGCCTTCTTATCATCTGCTTCTAGCACTCCTATTAATTTGTTAGTCTATCCTTCCACTGATACTGTAGCCCTCTGAGGGTCCCTTAGTTATGTGCATGTTTTAAGAGAGGGGAAAAGGTGTCTCAATTACAATTCCCTGCATCCACTGGCCCAAGACCACATCTTTTGTCCTGTGTGGGCACTAAAATATGCATGGGTATTAAAACTAAAATTTTAAGTTTTGGTAAAGCACTCAGCCACTTCCAACCCAAAGGAAAAGAAGCATCCTCTTGACTATTTAAAGGGATATTTGGGGTGTCTGGGTGGCTCAGAGGGTTAAAGCCTCTGCTTTCGGCTCAGGTCATAATCTCAGCGTCCTGGGATCGAGGCCTGCATCGGGCTCCCTGCTCGGCAGGGAGCCTGCTTCCTCCTCTCCCTGCCTCTCTGCCTACTTGTAATCTCTCTCTCTGTGTCAAATAAAAAAATAAAATCTTTAAAAAAATAAAATAAAATAAAATAAATAAAGGGATATTTGTTGATTTATATTCCACATTTCTAGGAGTTTGATGGCAAGAGTCTCAAATTTCAAACTTATCAATGCTATATTTTCTTTTTTAAGTTTTTTATTTATTTAAGTAGTCTACACCCAACATGAGGCTTGAACTCACGACCTAGAGATCAAGATTCTCATGCTCTTCTGATTGAGTCAGCCAGGTGCCCCTCAATGCTATATTTTCAATGGAGAATTCAATTAGAAAATACAAATTATAAGTCAATCAAAAACTAAATATCCCTAAAAGCATGGAGATAAAATTCTGAGTTTTATGAGAATTTGGAAAAGCATTAATTTATTATTTCCCCTGAATCAATTAGATAGCATGCAACAATTAATTAATAGTTTAACAACAGTCTTAAAAGCAGTTCGATTCTTACTTTATCCAGGTCATAAGTTCCACTGTATCTGGGTCATAAAATTCTTGTAGTTCCATTAATTCTGTCATCAATCTCGGAAAAAACTAAAATGCAAAACAAAATTTCCAAAATGTGTAAGTATCCAGAAAGTTTAAAACTGTTACAGAGTATTTCAAAAGACTAACAATGTAAGACAAACAATATTCAAACATTGTTCTCATGGGGAAAATGTCATGGATCTTTTTACTTCCTTTCAGTGAGCTGCTCATCCTTCTGTTACAAATAATCTAAATAATCTATTTTAGGGGCATCTGGGTATCTTAGTTAAGCATCTGCCTTCAGCTCAGGTCATGATCTCAGGGTCCTAGGATCAAGCCCCACATCGGGCTCCCTGCTCAGTGAGGAGTCTGCTTCTCCCCCTCCCTCTCCTCTGCCCCTGCCCCCCAACTTAGGCTCACTCTCTCAAATAAATAAATAAATTCTTAAAAATAAATAATCTACTTTATGTTTAATTTAATGCCTAGACTCAATAAATAATTTTATCATTACCAATCATCAGTTGTTTCTTTCATGCACACACAATTCATTAATTAATTTCAGGTCAAACAGTTCACAGACTTATTGGCAATTAGCTTCATGTTACATTACAATAAAGGATTTATAATATTTTTATAAATATTTAAATCTTAGAGTTGCCAAAATACTTGTTTAAAAATTCCAGTGTAGTTAACATACTGTATTATATTCATTTCAGCTGTACAATATAGTGATTCAGCAATTCCATATATTACTCCATGCTCATCAAGGTAAGTGTGTTCTTAACCCCTTCACCTATTTCAACCGTTCCCCCACCCACCTCCCCTCTGGCAACCATTTGTTCTCTATAGTTAAGAGTCTGTTTTTTCAGTTTCTCTCTCTTTTCTCTTTCCTTTGTTTGTTTTAGTTCTTAAATTCCACATATGAATGAAATCATACGGTATTTGTCTTTCTCTGACAGACTTATTTCACTTAGCATTATACTCTCTAGATCGATCCATGTTGTTGAAAATGGCATGATTCCATTCTTTTTTATGGCTAGGTAATATTACATTGCATGTATGTATGTGTATACACACATACACACATTTTCTTTATCCATTCATCTGTCAATGGACACTTGGGCTATTTCCATAATTTGGCTATTATAAATAATGCTGCAATAAACATAGGAGTGCATGTATCCCTTTGAATTAGAGTTTTTGTATTCTTTGGACAAATACCCAGTAGAGTGCAACTGCTGGATCATAAGGTAGTTCCATTTTTAATTTTCTGAGGAACCTCCATACTGTCTTCCACAGTGGCTGTACCAGTTTGCATTTCTTTCTTTCTTTCTTTCTTTCTTTCTTTCTTTTTTTTTTAAGATTTTATTTATTTATTTGACAGGGAGAGGGAGAGCACAAGCAGGGGGAACAGCAGCAGAGGGAGAGGGAGAAGCAGGCTCCCCACCGAGCAGGGAAGGGCCCAATGCCTGGACCCTGGGATCATGACCCCAGCTGAAGGCAGATGCTCAACCGACTGGGCCACCCAGGCACCCCACCAGTTTGCATTTCTACTAACAGTGTACAAGGGATTCTATTTTTCCATGGTCTTGTCAACACTTGTTTCCTGTGTTTTTGATTTTAGCTCTTCTGACAGGTGTGAGGTGATATCTCATTATGGTTTTGATTTGCATTTCCCTGATGATGAGTGATGTTGAGCATGTTTTCATGTGTCTAATGGTCATCTGTATTTCTTCTCTGGAGAATTATGTCTTCTGCCCATTTTAATTTTTTTTTTTTAAAGATTTCTTAGAGGGCGCCTGGGTGGCTCAGTGGGTTAAAGCCGCTGCCTTCGGCTCAGGTCATGATCCCAGAGTCCTGGGATCGAGGCCCGCATCGGGCTCTCTGCTCAGCAGGGAGCCTGCTTCCTCCTCTCTCCTCTCTCTCTCCTGTCTTTCTGCCTACTTGTAATCTCTCTCTCTGTGTCAAATGAATAAATAAAATCTTTAAAAAAATAAATAAATAAAAAATAATAATAAAGATTTCTTAGAGAGTGAGTGAGCAAGAGCACAGCGGGGGAGGGACAGAGGGAGAGAAAGAATCTCAAGCAGACTCCCCGCGGAGCTTGGAGCCCGACACAGACTCAATCCCAGGACCCCTGAACAGAAATCAAGAGTCAGACGATTAAGCAACTGAGCCACCCAAGAGACCCAGTTCTTTATATACTTCGGATACTAACCCCTTACCAGATATATCATTTGCAAACATCTTCTCCCATTCAATGGGCTCTCTTTTTGTTTTGTTGACTGTTTCTTTTGCCATTCAGGGCTTTTTATTTTGATGTAGTCCCAACAGTTTATTTTTGCTTTTGTTTCCATTGTCTCAGGAGACATATCTAGGAAGATGTTACTATGGCCGATGTCAGAGAAAATACTGCCTGTGTTCCCTTCTAGGATTTTTATGATTTCAGGTCTTTAATCTACTTTGTGTTTATTTCTGTATATAGTGAAAGAAAGTGCTCCACATTCATTCTTTTAGTTGTCCACTTTTCCCCAATATCATTTGTTGAAGAGACTTTTTCCCATTGCATATTCTTACTTCCTTTGTTGAACATTAACTGACCGTATAATTTATAATTGTGGATTTATTTCTGGGCTTTCTGTTCTGTTCCATTGATCTATGTGTCTACTTCTGTGCCAGTGCCATACTGTTTTGATTACTACAGCTTTGTAATATAACATGAAGTCTGGAATTGTAAGACCGCCAGTTTTGTTTTTCAAGATTGCTTTGGCTATTTGGGGTCTTTTGTGGTTCCAAATAAATTTTAGGATCATTTGTTCTAATTCTCTTGGTATTTTGGAAAAATGCTATTGGTATTTTGATAGAGATTGCATTAAATGTGTAGATTGCTTTGGGTAGTATAAACATTTTAACAATAGTTGTTCTTCCAATCCATGAGGATGGAATGTCTTTCTATTTCTTTGCATCATCTTCAATTTCTGTCATCATTGTTTTCTAGTTTTCAGAGTACAGGTCTTTCACCTCTTTGGTTAGGTTTATTCCTAGATATCTTGTTATTTTTGGTGTAATTGTACATAGGCTTGTTTTCTTAATTTCTCTTTCTGCTGCTTCATTCATTATTGGTGTATAGAAATGCAATGGATTTCTGTATAGGGATTTTGTATTCTATGATCTTACTGAATTCATTTTATCAGTTCTAGTAGTTTTTTTTATTTGTTTTTTAAGATTTTATTTATTTATTTGAGAAAGAGTATGACCAGGGTAAGGGAGAGGGGGAAGGAAAGCAGACTCCCTGCTGAGCATGAAGCCATACACAGGGCTCAATCCCAGGACCCTGGGATCATGACCTGAGCCAAAGGCAGACACTTAACAGACTGAGCCACCCAGATGTCCCAGTTCTGGTAGTTTTTTGGTGGAGTTTTTTATATATACTATCATGTCATCTGCAAACAGTGAAAATTTTACTTCATCCTTACCAATTTGGGTGTTTTTTACTCCTTTCTCTGGTCTGACTGCTATGGCTAGGACTTCCAACTTCCAGGACTATGTTGAATATAAGTGGAGAGAGTGGACATCCTTGTCTTGTTCCTGATTTTAGAGGAAAGCCTCTCAGTTTTTCACCATTGACTATGATGTTAGCTGTGGATTTTTCATGCCAAAATACTTTTTAATATTAGCACCTATTTATTCAGTAATTTCCTTTGACAGTTATAAACTGAATTTTAATAGCATTAGACTACATGCATCACATGGCATTCTAAAAATGTCTTAGCTCTTTTTTTACGTTCCTACTGATAAAAAATTAAGCACAGTAATATCACATTTTATGTTGTTAGAGTAGTGTCTCAATATAAATATGCTGCACAGACATAAACTTATCACTACCTTGAAGATTAAATACATTTTAATAATATAAAAATCTGATTTTCTTACTTCTTTCCATAAGCTGAGACCTATTATTGTGGGAACAGCCATACTCAGAATAAGAGCCTAAAACATTGAAAGAAAAATTATGAATAAGTATATTTCAGAATGTACTAGGAATCTTAGACATTGATTCTATGACCAATCATATAGATTCTTACAGTTATAAAAATTTCAGTCAGAAATTGAAGTCAGTGTGGAACCTAGTTCACAGAGTGAGAATAATGAAGACTAATGAATTTAAGACATATTAAGCTGGAGATAAAGTGAGACATACATGTTTACTATATAAAGGCAGAACATAAAAAAGGTAACATTTATAGTATATTTCAAATAACAAATCAATATTTGACAATTCTGCCAGGAATTTAAATTTTAAGAGTTTACAAAGGACACTGAACTATACCACCTAAAAAGCTAACAACAAAAAGACAATGAATTAATATAGGAAAAGTAGCCAGTATATATCAATATACAAGTATGCTAAAATAAGAACATTTAAATTCCTTTGGAAAAAGACTAGCGAAACACAATATGACTATTACTAAACATAATTATTCATCACCTCCCTGTCAAAACCTGTTCTTCTTCCTATCATCCCATGATGACCCCACAGTCCACAGTCACACAAACTAGAAACCTAGGAAGTATCTATGATTTCTCCTTTTTCTTTATTCTCCATGTTTAACGAAGCACCAATTCTTATTAACCTTCTTTTCTTATTATTTTTTTCACTCCAGTATAGCGCAGAATTAAGTAAATGGGCTCTGGAGTCACAAAAACCTGGGTGTAAATCATGGTTTCCACATTTATAAGCTATGTGATCTCAGGCATGTTATTTAACCAGTTTAAGCCTTAGTTTCTTCATCTACAAAACACAGATAATAAAATTCAGTCATTAGGGTCTTTGTAAGCATTGAGTAGCACATGAAATGTTTTATAAACAGTACCTGACATGTGGTGAATACTCAATATATTGAAGCTTTTATCACTTCCAACCACCATGTCCAGTACCTGGACAACAGCCTCCTTCTTGGCCTGAGTTGGTTACCCTTAAGTCTATCCTTCAAAGAACTATAAGCATGAACTGAGAGAAAATCTAAATTTGACTCTCTCATGCCCTTGCATGAATATTTCAATACACAGCATAATACTCAAAGACCTCCATGACCTTACCCTCCTGGACTTATCCAGTCTCATTTCTTGACCACCCCCACCTCACTTTTTATGTGCCAAGGAAACTAAATATATCATGCTTTTTCTTTGCCTCTGCTTTTATTCCCTTTGATTACAACATGTTCTTTACTTCTCTGTTTATTCCTTCTACCATGAACACCCTTTCTTTCCCTTTCATTTGAGTAATAAGTCATCACCTTTCAAACCTCAGATTGAAAAGTCTTTGAATCCCTAACAAAATTGTATTAGATTCCCCTTCTCTGTGTTCCAATATACCCTATCAATACTTCTTATTATTCGTTTTTATGAATGGGAGACTGTACTCTACCTGATGAAATTAATTTGTGTTATAAGCACACTGCACGTAGCTGGAACAGTGAAAATGTTCTATTTGCATTGAAAACATACAATAGTTCTAAGTCAAACCAAGAATGAGACTATAAAAATTAATTCTTAAAAGCCTCTAACATTATTGATTCACTTGTATTTTTACCTTATTTTACCCGTCTGCATTTAAATGCATTACCTTTACAATGAGAAATTATATTAAAAAAAGTTTTTCACAGGATCTCTTTTTCACCTGTAAGTCATAATATGATTTACTCATACTATTTCAATTGTATTCAATGTGCTTTCCATTTATTAATTGAAAGAGAAACAAGTACTTAACCCAAAATAACAATGACTCACCAACAACACTGGGTGTACAGTTCGTAATCGAAGCCATTTGAAAAGTGTCATCCAAAGTTCAGGAGAACATACACCAAATGCTGCTAACATGCATACATATGGAGTCCAGAGGTATTTCAAGCTAGAAAAGACAAAAGGAGTCACATATGAAATATCCTAAGAACATCATTACTATCTCATTTCTCTCTCTTTTTTTTAAGAGGTTTTATTTTTTGAAGCAATTTCTATACCCAACAAGGGGCTCAAACTCACAACCCCCCCAAGATCAAGAGCCACATGGTCCACTGAATGAGCCAGCCATGCGCCCCCGATTTCCCTTTTCTGAGTTCTTTCCTGCTACCTGTGAAAATACCACAATGTTAAAGGAAAATGAAAATCTTAGCCTCTAATTTTCAGCAACAAATTGTTACTCATTTCTTAAATAATCAAGAAGACATAAAGGTTACTAAAATGAGAGTGAAATACGAGCATTGATATAGATGAAAGTATAATAAAATGGTACTCTTGGACAGAATATAAACTGCTACACTTTTTCAAAAGATGATTTGGCAAAACCTGTAAAAGTTTTAAATAGACCAAGACACTCCCATTTCTAGTGAGCTAGCCTACAGATGTACTACCATAAGTGTATAAAGATATAAATACAAAAATTTTAACTGCAGTATATTGTTTTAATAGCAAAAAAAATCAAAAACCTGGGTGTCCTTCAGTAGGCATTAATTAAATAATTATATAAAACAAAAAAGCAAAATGCCAAATTTCAGGTACTATATACTGTTATGCTAGTTTCTTGGTGATTTAAAAAAAATGTAGGGGTACCTGGCTGGCTCAATCAGTGGAACGTGAGGCTCTCAATCACAGGGTTTTAAATTTGAGCCCCGTGTTGGGTGTAGAGATTACTTCAAAATAAATCTTTAGGGGTGTCTGGATGGCACAGTTCTTTAAGCATCTGTTTAAGCATCTGACTCTTGGTTTTGGTTCGGGTTGCGATCATAGGGTCGTGAGACTGAGTCCTGTGTCAGGCTCCACTCATTTGGAGTCTGCTTGAGACTCCCTCTACCCCTCTTGCTCATGCTCATGCTCTCGCTCTCTCAAATAAATTTTTAAAAAATAAAAATAAATAAAAATAAATAAATCTCTAAAAAATGAATACTAACTTGGACTTAGAAGTAGTGGATGTATACAGAATACATGTTGCTAAGACAAAGGAACTGCACTAGTTTTCTCTGGTCAACTAGTATCTCTTCCTAACTTCCTCATTTCTGCTATTCATCAAGTCAGCCAGAATCAAAACTAGAGTCCGGTTTATAACTCCAGGAGACACCATTCACACTGAATTACACATATACAACATTTCCTAGAATATCAACTTCCTGTTCTACAGATTAGACCATTATGTCCAACCCACTGATTTCTCTGTATTCATCTCATTTTATTGCAATAGCTGCTAATTAACATCTCTATCTTTTAAGTTTGTTTATATTTTTTTAATAATCTCTGCATCCAAGTGGGGCTCAAACTTATGACCCTGAAATTAAGAGTCACATATTCTTCCAACTGAGCCAACCAGGTACCCTAACATCTCTGCCTTTAGACTCTCCTTCAATCAAAGCCAAATTAATCTTCTTCAAACATAATTACAAGATACTTTCTGGTAAAAAAATCTTTACTGGTTCCCCAGAATCTGTTGAAATTAATGAAAACTCATCAAATGGTTGTCAGGTTACAGACATTGGGGAGGGTTTGTGCTATGGTGAGTGCTATGAAAGTTGTAATCCTAATGATTCACAGACCTGTACCGCTGGGGCAAAAAATAATAATAATAATAAATAAATAAATTTAAAAAAATAAATGGTTGTCCAGGCCCTCAAAAATATGGTCTTGATTCACCTTTTCAGTCTTTCTCCTATGACTTCCCTAAATATGATTAGTGTTCTAGCCAGAGTTTGCTGAACAATCTGTGTTTCCATCCCATAATACACATAAGTTTCTCCCTCCTGACACAAGGGCACCTCTGTCTAGTGCTGCCTTAGACTCTGATTCCCTTCATAGCTAGACTCCTTGAAGTCTACACTTACCTTTCTGCCTTCTACTCCCTGATCATTTATACCCCTTTAAAAACTCCTCTTCTGAGTTGCAGCTTTTCCTAGAGTTCCTCCTCCACCACAGTCCCTACTGCTATTTATTCAGTTTCCAATTCCCGCATATTTTAGTTTTGGCCCTTTCCTCCATCATCATTGCTACACACTTCTAGATTCTACTACGATTCTTAACTGGCTTATCTTCCTTTTAATCATTTTTCTCAAACCTTTCTCAATCACTGCTGCCAGAGATATCTTATTAAAAAGCAAATCTGATATCAAATTTCTACATAAACACTTCACCTGGTCCCTTATTTTCCCAGACATATTTCTTCCTTCCTTCCTTCCTTCCTTCCTACCTTCCTTCCTTCCTTTCTATTTGAGAGAGAGAGAGCACGAGTGGAGGGAGGGGAGGGGCACAGTGAGGGGAATAAAGACCCCCCACTGAGCAGGGAGCCCAACATGGGGCTCAATCCCAGGACCCTGAGATCATGACATGAGCCGAAAACAGACACTTGACTGACTGAGCCACCCAGGTGCCCTCAGACATATCTCTCACACTGACTTCACATTCATCTCATATTTTTAGTTCCCAAAGAATATTTTTTCTGTCTAGATTCTTACACACATACACACACACAAACACACACACACACAGCACATAGGCACATGAGAAAATGAAGAGCCTGGCCAATCTCTATTTATCTCTGAAGACTGTCACCCCATTTAGGAATCTTCCTTAAACTGACTTCCTCTACCCACCCTCTACAACTGAGTTAGTACCTCTCCTCCGAGTGACCAAAGTACCCTTTGTATACCTTTCTCATAGTACTTTACTTTGCTCTAAATCTTGGTTTACTTACCTATGATAGGAACTCCTTGAAAAGAAAGAGTAGATTTTATATTTCTTTAATCTCTACTCTCTACTTAGTAGAGTGCCTGGCACCTTCTGGGTGACTATGCATCTTATTTGTATGAATAGGTGATCTACAGTATTACAAGCCTAGTGAGTAAATTGAAGAAGGGTGAATAACAGAATAATGCAGATTACATGTTCAGAAAAAGGATTTTGAATTTAAAATAGTAGACCCAACAATGAAGAATGGCGGCAATAACAAAAAGATTTTCTGCAGAAATAAAGAAAACTGAGAGAGTACAATGGGGGGAAAAAGGCAAACCATGAACCACATTTTTAGCACTACAGGAAATGAAATGAGAATCAAAACATGAATCACTTAGAATATTCATGGCTTAATACATTTTTTCATCCCACTTATTAGGCATTATGGAATGCTAACTACTAGAGTGAACCACCATTCTTGCTTCATGTTTTTTTTTTTTTTTTAAAGATTTTATTTATTTATTTGACAGAGAGAGAGAGAGATTACAAGTAGGCAGAGAGGCAGGCAGAGAGACAGGGAGAGGAGGAAGCAGGCTCCCCGCTGAGCAGAGAGCCCGATGTGGGCCTCGATCCCAGGACGCTGAGATCATGACCTGAGCTGAAAGCAGAGGCTTTAACCCACTGAGCCACCCAGGCGCCCTTCATGTTTCAATTAAGAGATTACCACTAGTCATGGGTTTGGCAGTCTGCTAGTCTTACGTTGTCCTATAAGAAAATATTTATAAATGCATAAAATATATAGGTATACAAAGGAAATCAATTATATTGAAATACTGATATCAAAAAATAAATTCTTATACAGTAATATTTATAATTTTTTTTAAAAAGATTTTATGTATTTATTTGATAGAGAGAGCCATAGCAAGAGAGGGAACAGAAGCAGGGGGAGCGGGAGAGGGAGAAGCAGGCTTCCCGCCGAGCAGGGAGCCCGATGCGGAGCTTAATCCCAGGACCCTGGGATCATGACCTGAGCTGGAGGCAGACGCCCAATGACTGAGCCATCCAGGCGCCCCAATATTTGTACCTCTTAATATATTAAATGCAGATCTAATAATAACTGTAACTGAAGTTGTGATATGTATAAACAGTATTTCAAAATAAAAAAATTAGTAAGAAAATAGCTAAGCTTTCTGTTGGGGGAAACACCATGGGTACTGCTATAATGACTGTGGTTCATTATCTATATTCATAATTAATGGAAATTTAACCTGAGAAATCATACTAGGATCAACACTTTTCATCTTTCCCTACTTCTCCTTCTTCCACCTCAGAACCTTAATGGCTCCTCCTCATGGCAGTGATTTAACTGTTTTGTGTGCAAGGGAAAGAATTGAGCATATCCAGGCTCAAACATTTCTAGGCTTCCACATTTTGTATCTTCTTTTTGCAAGGTGGGTGTAGACAGGTGCATAAACTTATCAAGGCTCTGCCCATTCAAAAGGGAAGGCCTAAAGTTTGAGGACTAAGCTCACTTTGGGGTGGAAAATAGTAGAGCCCTTTGGTCACACATGAAGTGTTCTCCAATGCAACCTTTATCAAAGTCAGAATCATGCAGATGATCAAATATATTTCTTACATATATCTGGTCTTTATAAGGCTTCTGGCTCACAGCTCCCCAAACTCTTGGAATTCCTAAGTGATGAAAATGGAAAGGTAGCTCTTGTCATTAATGGTAACTTTTGGAAGGTACCCAACAATGGGGCTGGTTGCCAGTGGAGCCAACCATGTGATTAGGGGGTTGAAACTCTCAGTCCCACCCCAAACCTCTAGGGAGGGAAGGGGGGCTAAAAGTTGAGTTCAATCACCAGTGGTCAATGATTTAATCAATCGTGCCTATGCAATGAGGCCTCCATAAAAATCCAAAAGGACAAGGTTTGGGTAACTTCTGGGTTGGTGACCACATGGAGACTGGGAGAGAGTGGAATGCCTAGAGAGGTAAAGGGAGCTCCGTACCCCTTCCTACAAACCTTGCCCTACGCATATCTTCCATCTGGCTGTTCCTGAGTTCTTTTTATAATAAATTGATGATCTAGTAAGTAAAATATTTCTCTGAGTTCTGTGAGTCGCTCCAGCAAATTAATTGAACTCAAGGAGAGGGTCTTGCGACCTTCTGATTTGGTCTGAAGCACAGACCTGTGGTAATAACCTGGGTTTGCCACTGGAACCTGAAATGGTGGGGGGGAGGGGGGGGACGGGGGTATAGAATCTCATAAGACTGAACCCTTGAACTGTGGAATCTGATGCTATTTCCAGGTGGATAGTGCCAGAATTAAGTCAAATTGTAGGACTTTTTCAGCTGGTGCCTGAACAATGGCTTGTTGTTGGTGTGAGGAAAGCCCCGCCTCCAAATGAAACTGGGTGTTCAAAATCATTTTATACTCTTATGTCTTATTTTTCATCTGAGTCCAAACTTCAAGGAAAAGGGTATCATTTATTGAACCCTTAGCTTCACAGCATAATTTACTTCTACTTCACTTATCAAAGTTGTAATTTTATTTTTGTGTGATTAGTATTTGTTACTTCCATTAAGCCATAAGTCACATAAGGTTTGAGATTGTGTGTCCACTTTTGTTCACCACAGTACCTCCAGCACCTAGTACAATGCCTCACCCTTGAAAGACATTCAATAGTTTTCAAACAAATGAGTGAATAAGTAAATGTCAATTCATTATACTGTAACAACCTCCATGAACTCCAGTTAGGTTAAGAAAGTTTGTAGATTTTGAGTTTTTATAGTTTCATACATATATTCTTGAAAGTATCCACTTGCTAGCATTAGAAAGGATAACTCTTTGTAAAAACAAATAGATGCAATAAAGTACACTTACCCTTCTATAACCATTGCAAGAGAGCCCAATAAAATAGTGTGAATCACATGATAAATTATCTCTGGCCTTCCTCCAATTCGTCCATCTTCAAGAGTAATAGTTTCTTTCGAGGACTTGCCACTACACAAAGGAAATATGTTTTTTACTATTTTGAAAATATGTATTTGAAAAATCAAAGATCTTAAGTTTCTTAATAAAAAAAAATACAGGTGGTCCTTGAAAATTCAAAGTATATTCTGTTAGTCATATATCTAACTTGCACATCTCCAAGTCTTTAAAATGGTTTTTCGAACCTGAAGACAATGGATTCTGAAGACTAAACATGAAAATTCAGGAAATATGACGAGAAAGATTTTTAGAGGGCTCCTGGGTGGCTGTGTCAATTAAGCAGCCAATTCTTGATTTCAACTCGGGTCATGAGATCAAGCCCTGCGTGGGGCTCCATGCTCAGCGGGGAGTCTGCTTTAGGACTCTGTCTCCCTCTGCCCCTGCCCCCACTCATTCATGCACTCGCTCTCTCTCAAATATACAAATCTTTTTTTTTTTTTTAAAGATTTTATCTATTTATTTGACAGAGAGAGACAGGAAGAGAGGTAACACAAATAGGGGCAGTGGGAGGGAGAAGCAGGCTTCCCTCGGAGTAGGGACCAGGAAGCCCAAAGCAGGGCTCGATCCCAGGACCCCAGGATCACAACATGAGCCAAAGGCAGACGCCCAACGACTGAGCTACCCAGGTGGCCCTCAAATAAATCAATCTTAAAAATTAAAAAAAAAAGATTTTTAGGTTCCTTTTCAAAAATCAATTACCACTCAACTAGTGGTTACTAAATCAATATAGTTAAATCATAATTTGAACAGCTAAGTTCTCAAAATTAAAATACTACACACAACCTACGTTTAAACATGACAAAAATATTTTGGAACTCTTCATAATTTAAAATCACTTACACTACTAGCTTTATTTAAGTTATACAGAAGAAAATTATTCTTACATTAAGTAAAACTATGACTAAGTTAGTAAATGAGTCTATGCCAATTTAACTGAGTATTATTCCTACATTAAATTTGGACATTATATATTTAGATTTATAAATAAGTTTGAATTTTATCTGGTTAAGTTATGATATTTTACATGTTGTTAACAAGAGAATGGATCTAGAAATTCTAAAACAAATACAAATATTGGGAGGATATAAAAAATAGTTTATTTATTTCTAGAATGTATTAGTTAGCAATGTGATTGATTCTCATCGGTACTTACTTAAGTCTCCTAAAAATAACTTGCATCATAGAAAGAAAACAAATAATTAACACTAAAATATAGAAAGGCAATAAAGAAGACTGTGTCAATCGCAAAAAAAAATCTTGAGATGGTGCCTGCAGGGATTCTTGACATAGGAGCCAATTCATTGTAAAATTCCTACAAAAAACAAAAATTATGGTATTAAAATCACAGATGGTATACCCTACTGCACATAAAAGTATTTTTTATCTCAATAAAAACTAAGACAAAACAAAAAAACACATTTCTAAATCTATTCACTTATAAGAGCAAGGTCTGACCCTATGTAAATAAAAATAATAGTATCAGTAATGCTCCTCAACAAATTGCCCCAATAAAAAAATGTAAAACTGCTACTTTTTATTATCCAGTAATACGACCATCTCTAGAACCCAAAATGGTTTCAAGAAGTTTCACTTTCTATTTTTATGTGGACGACAACTAAAAATTCAGCTGTCCAACCTCTATATCTGCAGTATCCAATATGGTAGCTACTAGGTACAACATGGCTATTAGCACTTGAAATGTGGCCAGTACAAATGGATATACTTTAAGTACATCCTGGATTTCAAACATAAAAAAGAATGAAAAGGACTAAAGAATACAAAATAGCTCATTAATAATTTTTATACTGCTTATATATTAAAATAATATTTTAATATATTGGATTAAATAAAATATATTACTAAAATTAAATTCCCTTGTTTCTTTTCACTTTTTTAAATGTGGCTACTAGAAAATTACACATGTGACTCATGTTATATTATTACTGGACAGTCCTCTTTTACTTGGATGAAAGTAATTCAACTAGGACCCATTTTAAAAAGAGTAATCTAATTATTAAGACAGAAATCATAAAATTTGAAACATAAACATTTGAGCTATAAGACTCAGGATACACTTTTTTTGACCCTAAGCTAAAGATGATCAACAAGACTCCTAGTTATATGTGATTTTATCTGCATTCTCACACCTGATCCATCTCCAACATCCATTTTATCCTTAATCCCTAGCCTGAGAAGGGAGATAAGAGATGGAATGATCTCCAGAAGAGCTCTTGGATGGACTGTGAACGCCTGCATCCCAAAACACTGGGTTTAGAAGAAGGTTAAAGTTTCACAATGTGTCAAGCAGTAATACAGCTGTATCAAAGAAACAGCCATCAAAATGTTTTGTACATATATGATGAATCACGTCTTTTTTGTCTACCTATTAAAGTTACTAATTCTGTAAGATCCAATTCAAATCTCAATTTAATGAACATTCTTCCCATATCCCCCAGTCTCAATCTTTCCTTCCCCATATCCCCATGGCACTTTACTTATCCCTCTATTATAGTGCTTAATGCAACTTGATAGTTTAAGATTATAGTCATTTTTTAATCTCCCAGAATACCTGGCCTAGTATCCTGCACACCCAATAAATACTTCTGAACATTTCTTTAGTGGTCCTTGAAAGTCTATCTCAACAGAAATGTTTTCTGAAATTCTGCTGAACTACAAATTCTAATATCCAGTGGGCACATTTGAGCATAAAGGATTTACTGTTTATACCACTCATGTCATTAACTATATAAAAACTAACTAATGAGATGTCAATATTCTTAAGGACAGACATCATGCCTTATCCTTAAAACACCTACTGTATTTCCCTGTGAGGCAAATCTAGTACTTGACATGCTCAACAAAGGGGCACTACATAACATCAACTAAGAAATGCTAGACAAAAGCAGCTCTTAATCCTATGTGTATTCTAGAGTCTTCCAAGGTTAAAGAGAAAGTCAGGCCATCAATTATGGAGTTCTATAACCAATTTTTCCTAATTGCCTGCTAAATGTCAGGCCTATATATACACCTGAAAAAGACATGGTCCCTGCCCTTATGGAGCACATGGCCTCTTAAAGGATCCTTTTACCTAAGTACATATCCATATATGACCTACACTTCAGAAGATATCTCCAGTGTTTAAACACATTGTTAATTGTGATATATCACAACATGAAATTACAAGCACAGCATCTAAAATCCCATGTAATCACAGCAAATGATAATAAGATTCTAAGGTATATTATTTGAACTAGAAAAATGTGTATTTAAATATATATTTTCTTACGCAAGTGGACATTACCACACATAAGTCATTTATTTCACTACAGATTTAAAAAGTGCATTTAACTAACAAACAAAAAGCACATTACTCTTGAATTTCAAAAGTCAGCTTCTAGGGGTGCCTGGGTGGCTCAGTCGGTTCAAAAGTCAGCTTCTGGTCTAATCCACTATTATGACCCCAAAATGAAATTCTTTACTATGGAATAGACATCTTACTGCCCTTTTTAATGCAAGCATTTTGCTTATATAGTGGTTAAAATTATATTGGTTTTGGGGTATCTGGGTGGCTCAGTCAGCTAAGTATCTGCCTTGGGCTCAGGGTCCTGGGATTGAGCCCCACATCAGGCTCTCCACTCAGCAGCAAGTCTGCTTCTCCCTCTCCCCCTGTGATCTCTCTCACTTTCACTCTCTCTCAAATAAATCAATAAAATCTTTAAAAAAATTACATTGGTGTTTTATTCATTTTAAATCTTTAATTTATTCTGACTTTTTTTTTTTGCCCCAGGGGTACAGGTCCGTGAATCATCAGGCTTACCTCTTTCACAGTACTCACCATAGCACAAACCCTCCCCAATGTCCATCACCCAGCCACCCTATCCCTACCCTCCCATCCCCCAGTAACCCTCAGTTTGTTTCGTGAGATTAAGAGTCTCTTTATTTTGACTTTAGATTGTATCACTGTTCCACATCAAGGGAGAAAGTAGCCTCAAAACACTGTGAAACTATTAAGGCTTAAGTATGTCTAATTTATAAAACACCTAATGAGATTTTATTTATTTATTTGACAGAGAACACAGAGGGAAAGTGAGAAGCAGACTCCCTGCTGAGCAGAGAGACCAATCAATCGCGGGCTCAACCTGAGCCAAAGGCAGACACTTAACCGACTGAGCCACCCAGTTGCCCCTAAATGAAATTTTTAAAAGAGAAAACATATTAATGTTATATTTTTTCTAGATATTTTAATATTCTAAATTATTTATTTTCTAAGTGGTACGTAATTAGGTGCCTACTACTCCTTGGATTTTTTTGTTTGTTTGTTTGCTCTTTATCTTCTACGTGGTATAGAGTTAGGTAAATTTATATTTAATCTAAAACTTACTTAGTCATATTTAGTCCAAATTTTACTTCAAGGAATTTCAGCATGTGCCCATTTTCTTTGTGTGGGACAAACATCTGGAAGAAAAAAGGACTAGTTACAACAAAGAACTATTAGCTATGCTCACAGCAATATGTTTCTGTCTAGAAATAGAAAACACAGCAAGACTATAAAATAAAAAATACAAACTAAAAATGAATTAAATAATACTTGGCATAACTGAGAAGCAGGGAGATCTAGTGACCTAAGTCAATCACATTACTTTATATTTAATCATAAAACTATAATGGGGTAGTAAGATTTCCACTTATCCTGCATGACTTAAGTAACTTACCCACTCTTCAAAACTTTTACTCACCTCAATTTACTAAATTAATTGAAGTTAGTTAATTGAGTAATGATGACATTTTAAATTAAATGGAAAATAAAATGTATCTTTTAAGTATATCAAGAAAAGAATTAGAATCCTATTTTTCCTCTAAGTATGATCATTGTTCAACTCAAAATTTTACTGTATGAACTCTATTATTTAATGCTATCTCATTATTCTTATTAAAATTTAGCCCAGTGTATTTCATTATTCAACTTGCTCTACTACATGAATCTCACATGCAGTTATTTACCTTCATTATAATATTCAGTGTCACTGTCAGAGTACACACCAAATAAAAATTAATCACTTTCATTATTTTAGCTATTAAAGTTCCTTTCTTCACATTCAGCTGTGGGGAAAAAAAAACATGAACAAAGAAATGAGGTATGAAAAATTAATAATTAAAAAATTCCCTGCAAGAATGATAAAAAGGCAATTCTCTTTACCTGAAGGCACTTAGCAAGCATTAAGGCTACTACTAAACTTAATAAAGGAGATACCAATAAAGCTGAATTCTCAAACTGCAGTAAATATCCCAGAAAGAGAGAAAATACATAGATTTTATAAACTTCATGAACCTGTTGGGACAAAATAAGATAAATGAGAACAAAATAAATTTTATAGTACATCTTTTCATTAGTTTTGTTTAAAACAGATTTGACTCCAATTATAAAATAAATGCTCAACTATAATTTAGGATAGTATACTACAAATGTTCAATCTATATTTTTAATATTATGGTACATAATGAATTTATTACTTTCTTAGAGATAACTCTCATAAACAAAGTAAAAAACTTTAAAACTATGGACATCTAAATCAGCCTGAATGCTTTTGGCCTAATTTAATTTTACTTTGCTTGCCCTGGTATTAAAATCCATCTATACAACAACAAACTGCACAAATCAAAAATCACAATCTTCAGTAGCACGCACAAGCAGGGGGAGTGGCAGGCAGGGGGAGAAGCAGGTTCCCCACTGAGCAAGTAGCCCAAAGCAGGACTCGATCACAGGACCCTGGGATCATGCGGACTGAACCACCCAGACGTCCCTGAAAATTTTCTATTTCCTGATTTTGGATGCTGGTTCTGCAGATACACTTCTGTGCCAGTTACTAAGTGACTGTCTATTAGCTCCCAACCTATCCCTCCACCGCCTGCCTTGTAATGCTGGGGCTGAAGACTCTGCAATCCATGTTTCTGCTTTTCCAGTTGGCTCCCTATTAAACTCTGCCAATGTGAAATGCTAGAGATTACAAAGCTGGAGGAGAATGGAAGAGCTCGTGGCTTCCTGTCTACTTTGCAGTTCCTGTGAGCATCCTAACAGCAGTACTTCTTCACTCCAGTGAAGCAATTCCTTCTAGTTGAAGCAGCTGAAGCAGCGGGGGCAGTTTGTCCAACACTTGAAGAACCAGCTTTATCACATTCTCTTGCCCCCAAGACCCCAGGGCCAGTTAGCAAGAGCCCCATTCACAGAGGTCTGGGTTCCATTTCCATTTATTCTCTGGATTTAAAATCACAATTTCAAAATTCAAAATACCTTGTCGCTTTGCTCCAGTGAAAAACTATCTAGCAAGAACAGAGATATTGCTTGAAGAAATAAGAGATAGTGGCTGTACTCCCACATCATCATGAACGTGTAAGTTGAAGCACTCATCAATAAGTAGCAAAACCTCTAGGGAAAACAAAAGAAACAAACTAAATATCAGTAGCCTTATTACTATAAAAATCTACGAGGTTGTTACCTCAAAGTTGCAGCTCTATTACTGGTTTTACTTTAAGCTATATAATTCTAGAAACTTCGTTTTTAAGTTGCATATTACTAAATCCTTAAACAGTAAGATCTTAAATAGAGCACACAGAGAGAAATCAATGACTTGTCCTTCAAAGTTCAACATCATATTGAGAATTTCAGGATGACAAAGGGAAAAAATTCAGTACACTTTCATCTCAAAAGAGGTAAAGTAATAAATCTAAAAAAATGGCTTTTGCTAAACATGGCTGATGGGCTTTTGCTATTGTGAAAGTAACTCCATACACCCTAGAAAATATTTTCACTTCTGCAGTGCTTCATATTTCCCTAAGAGTTTCCATTTAAATAGTCTGTACATCTCAGCCTATTACACAGTCCATAGAAAAAAAGCCCATTACTTTCTTTTTATTGCTTCTCAGCAAAAGTGTGTCTCTACCTTTCCCCAGTGCTTGTACTGTCAACCACATAAAACTCTCTTTTCCTTTGCTAAGGTACTAAACACAAGGACTTCTTGCCTTTGCCTGAAAAATGCTTGGCAGATGAGTGGATAAAGAAGATGTGGTGTGTATATATATATATATATATATATATATATATATATATATATATATATATATA
>LNAC01000147.1:1505024-1526046 GCA_002007465.1 Ailurus styani
AGAGAGAGGAGAGAGGAGGAAGCAGGCTCCCTGCCGAGCAGAGAGCCCGACGTGGGCCTCGATCCCAGGACCCTGGGATCATGACCTGAGCCGAAGGCAGCGGCTTTAAGCCACTGAGCCACCCAGGCGCCCTCAAATAAATAAAATCTTAAAAAAAAAAAAAAAAGTACATCATTGGTTTCTTGCAGACAATAGGACAGTTAGTAGAAGTGGGGTAAGAAGAGGAAAGAAGGAAGCATTACTGGGGGGAACAAAGAAAGTTTTGGGGGTGATAATTATTATATTGATTTTGTTGATGGTTTCCTGGGTATGTCTAAATGGCCAAACTGATCAAACTGTATACTTTAAATATGCATTTATGTCAGTTATACCTCAATAAAACTGTTAAAAAGTATTATAAAGAAAACTTGTCTTCTACAAATGTATATGTGATTGAATATATATGTATGAAAAAAAAGGATCATACATGAAGATCAAATGAAATAAAAGCTATAAAGAACTTAGCAGTGTGTCTACAACCTAGTGAACGATATTAGATCTTGGCTCTTTTATAATTCTGTAATGAGCTACTTTCACTTAATGATATATTATGAGCATCTTTCCATAACATATGTATCAATAAATATATTTCAAGAATATTTAATGGTCATGACACATCACTGTATAGATTTATCATAATCTAACCAATTTCTATTGTTATATACTTATATTGTTTCTGATACTACCTTTTACAAAGATTTTTAAAACATGAACCAACGTTGGCAGCTCTTTCTGCCCACAGGTCTGTCCCTGTGCTTTAATAAAAACACCTTTCGCACCAAAGCAACAACACAAAAAACATGAACCAATGTTTCTGTATAGTAATTACTGGTTTCACTGTTTACTTTTAATGCTAATCCATTTGGAGTTTATTTTAGTATTTGTGCAATAAGATTTCTTTTCGATTGTTCCAATACCATCAACTGAACATTATGTATTCTAAAGACCATCTATTTTCATATAATATCCCCGAAAAATTATGAAAGCTAACTCTCTACAGACAAGTAAGAGATTTCATGTGTCATGAAGCAGGAACTGGGGAGGAAGGAAAGAATATCTATTCTCAATTCAGGACTGTACCAGCTACTCCATCAGCCCAGAATTGGGAAGCTAGACCCAGCACTCACCTCTCTGAAGGTTCACTCACTACCCTTGCCCAGGTCACAGATCAGTGCAGGGAAATCTTTAAAATTCTGCACTGGAGAAGGGAAGTCATTGCAACACAAACTGAGTAAGACTTCTGTCAGTTACTCTCTTCACCTGGATAGGTGCTCCCATTGCTCCTTCCTAAACACCTGAGCTATTCTCTGTTGCCTTCACCATGCTTGGCGGTTGTGAGGAATGGAAGGCTAAGAGTAGGAAGTGACAAAATCAAATGAGACCCAATTTTTCTGCCCAGTGGCAGAGTCCAGGAGCAACAGAAACCAGCAGTTCAAATAACTAGTTAAATCACCTAGGGTTCATAGGCCTACAGATACATTCACAGAGATTAGCAAGCTCTGAGTTTAATTTTGAGTTTTCATTTTTTTTTAAGTAATCTCTACACCAAACACGGGGCTTAAACTCACGACCCCAAGATCAAGAGTCACAGGTTCTACTGACTGAACCAGCCAGGACCCCTTGAGTTTTCATTTTAGACACTTATACTTATCATAGTATACTAGTATAATATGTATAGTATATATAGTATAGTATACTATATATAGTATATAAGTATACATAGTATACTTATCATAGTATAAGCATCTGGATGACAATCCTGTAATTCACTATTGCCAAAAGACTTCAGGGCTCACTTCCATCTTTGTGTTAACAATCTAGTTGGCAACATAGGACTACTTCAATTGACTTGAGTTAATCAGAAAAAATAAAGAGATGATTATAATACTAAATGATGTATTGCCAAATAAAAACAAAATGATGTTCTGATCACTGTGGTCAAAAAAGATTTCATAGTGGACTGAGAGAGCAATATGATGAAAAGTGAGTCATCTCACAGTACTCACCTGTGCAGGTTTGACACATTCAAAAGAACCTGCTGGAAGGGTACCTCATTTACGCTGAGAGTAGAAATCTAATTTTAGCAAAATACCATTTTCACATTAAATTCATCTTTTCAGTTACTATTTTTCTGGTTGATTATTTCATTAGTAAATTTATTTCAGTTTTATAGTAGCGTAAGCAGCATAAGCATTCAGAGCATTACCTAGTTTTGTTTTATATGTAAACAGCATTATAATTCAAATTATTTAAGTCAATACATGGAACCCATGAAAATACAGAACTGAAGTTTGAGAAATGTTGAGCTGGATAACATATAAAACAGTTTGGCATATCAGTGTACAATGTGTGAAAGTAGAAAAACATTTACATAGTAGCAGTACAACTTCTGATGGCAGCATATTGCCTTGCACTGATGTATTACAATTTACCTAACCATTCTCTTATATTTAGGTGGTTTTCTAATTTTTTGTATTATTGTCCTTTTCTGGATTACTGCCTTCAAATAGAATGGAATTCCTAGGAAAGACTACCACCTAAAACTGAAAAAGCTTGTACCTGCACGAGCATTCTGAGTATACCAATAGCATCACAACAGAACCAGCATGGTGTGTCACCATTAGTTTGTTAGCTATACCTTTAGGACATGTGCATTTCCTTGCATCTTACCTCTTTATTATTACCAATGACAATTATTTGGGTGGGGGGGCCAAAGACTAACTTTATTTATTTTTTAAAAGATTTTATTTGAGAGAGAGAGAGAGAGAACAGGAGCAGGGGCAGGGGTAAAGGGAGAGGGAGAAGCAGGCTCCCCGCTGAACAGGGAGCCTGATGTGGGGCTCGACCCGAGGACTCTGAGATCATGACCTGAGCAGAAGGCAGACACTTAACCAACTCAGCCACCCAGGTGCCCCTGAAGTTTAATATATACTTTTTTTAAAAAAAAATTTTAAAAATTTTATTTATTTATTTGACACAGTGAAAGAGAGATTACAATTAGGCAGAGAGGCAGGCAGAGAGAGAGGGGGAAGCAGGCTCCCCACTGAGCAGGGAGCCCGATGCGGGTCTTGATCCCAGGACCCTGAGATCATGACCTGAGCTGAAGGCAGAGGCTTTAACCCACTGAGCCACTCAGGCGCCCTTAATATATACTTTTAATCACACATAATTTTTTTCATTGCTCTTCAAATACAAAGATTTCCCCACTGAAATAATACCCAGATATATATATTTGTAGATTAGAAGGGGTGGGGGGAGCTGGGTGGTTCAGTCATTAAACGTCTGCTTTCAGCTCAGGTCATGATCCCAGTGTCCTGGGATCAAGCCCTGCATTGGGCTCCCTGCTCAGTGGGAAGCCTGCTTCTCCTCCTCCCACTCCCTCTGTTTGTGGTCCCTCTCTAGCTGTCTCTCTCTGTCAAATAAATAAATAAAATCTTTAAAAAAAGAAAAAAAAGATCAGTAAGGACTCTTCCATACTGTTTATATGTGAAGCCTGGTCTCATGTTAGCCCATTTTGGTGACACATCTGCTATAAGGGAGTCATTCGCCCCTGATTTTTTTTCCTCCACTATTGTCTATACAGTGCTGTTTCCTAAAATTTCCTCGAATTTTCTAGTATGCCTACGTCTTTTGGTTTTATAATTCTCCCCTTTCCCTTTCTGGTATTAAGGAACATGTAACACAAAACACAATTAACACTAATAACAGAATGGAATGACTAGTATCTTTTTATACTTTTCTAGGCATTCATATACAAACTATAAAGCTGGTGAATAGGGGTGCCTGGGTGGCTCAGCTCAGGTTGCGATCTCAGGGTGTGAGATCGACCCTGTGTTGGGCTTCACGCTTAGTGTGGAGTCTGCTTGGGACTCTGTCCCTCTCCCTCTGCACTGCCCCATCCCCGACACATGCATGTGCGCTCTGTCTCTCTCAAATAAATAAATAAATAAATAAATAATCTTAAACAAGAGCTGGTGAATAGAAAAAGCATATTCTCCTTCATAGCATTAAACTATATTTTGCAGCATAAAATATATACCAATGAAAAATGAAAAAAAGCAAAACAAATAAAAACTACTTGTTAAGAATGTTTTAATTGCCAAAAGATACATTTTAGCAGAATATATCATGTTAACTTTTCTACCTAACTCCTGCTCCAGCTACCCAGGATACACTGTACTGTGAAAAAAAGGCAATTTCTTTATAATTCTAAGACCTCTAAAATATTCTATTTGGCAAGGAGTCTTATTATTCTTTAATGCTGTTATTCTTACATGGAAAAGTTACCTGGGCTTCCTCTTTAAATTTCTGATAAAGGTAAGTCTACAAATTAAACAAAATGAACATTAAAAATTCACTACTAGGGTGCCTGGCTGGCTCAGTTGCAAGAGCATGTGACTCAACCTCAGTGTGCTCAGTTTAAGTCCCAAGTGGAGGACATGAAGCCTACTTAAAAAGAAAGTCCACTGCCTGTAGTAGCCAGTCTCCGAGATGGTCTGCAATGTATTAACACCCTGTGTAGTTACTTACCACAATGCACCAAAGTCAGCGCATGATCAATAGAATATGGCAGAGTAATGTCTTAACATTTCTGGTATTAGGTTATGAAAGAGATCTCACTTCCACTATGGCAAACTCACTCCACACTCTTTGGATCACTCACTCTAAAGAAAACCAGCAGCCAAATTGTGAGCAGCTCAATGTAAGGCTCATGTGATGAGAAACTAAGGCCTTCCAGGTCAAAAACCAGCAAATAATTGAGGCTTCTTATAAAAAAGTCACACGAATGAGCTTGGAAGTAGATGGTTCAGGCCAGTCAAGCCTTCAGATGACTAAAGCCCTAAATAACTTTTTTTTTAAGATTCTATTTATTTATTTGACAGAGAGTAAAAGAGCAAAAGCAGGGGGGACAGCAGAAAAAGAGGGAGAAGCAGGCTCCTGGCTTAGCAGGGAGCCCTATGCGGGGCTTGATCCCAGTACCCTGGGATCATGACCTGAGGCGCCCAGGTGCCCCACCCTAAACAACTCTTGACTATACTCTCAGTAACAGGCCCCGAACCAGGACCACCCAAGTAAGCCACTGTGGATTCCTGATCATCAGAAACTATGACATAATGTTTATTGTTTTAAGCTGTTAAATTTTAGGCTGATGTGGTATGCAGCAATAACTAACACATCACATAATCAAGAAAGTAATCCTTTTATTATTGTAAATAATGCCAGTTTTATACTAAACATATTTCATTCTAAAAAGCAAGACTTCCTAGACCTAATCTATGAGTTCTGAAATACTTTGACTGGGCTATTAAATTTCTAACAATGAATCCTAATAGAATTTTAGAAAGTACACGGCAACTTAAAATATTCTCTAACAAGCACTTTTCTGACGTTAACAAGAAATTATCTTATCCCCCTAGCATCTACACTAGATTCTCTAAAATTACTCTATACTAAAAGGAACTGAAACTCCATAGAGAAGTAGCTAATTCCAAATCCTTCACAGGGAATATATACGGTGAGCCTGCTCACCTTGTTGAGCCAAAAAACAATAAAGCTTTCAAAGATTAATGAAGATGTGTTAAAAGAATTCATCAGTTAGCCTGAAAGGACCTGTATTAACCAAAGTTGTGACAATGTGAGCAACAAAAACAACGGTGGTAATGGATTTAGCCCTACTTAATCAATGAAAATCCCAAACTAGAAAAACATGGTTAAAAAAGAGAATACCAATGCTTAAAAAAGAGAAGACATACTGACTCAGTTAGTAGAGCACACAACTCTAAATCTCAAGGTTGTGAGTTCAAGCCACATGTTGAGGGTGGAGCCTACTTATAAAAATATATACATATATATACACAAATATATATAATAAAACTTATTATATATATGAATATATTAAAAATATATTTTTTAAAAAAGAATACCAGAAAGTTCGTTTTATCACTATCTGAGACAGCTATTAAACAATTTCTTAGAAATGGGTAAAGTGAAATTAAACATTTGTTCTGACTTTCTAATAGTAACTGAATTTAAAGGTAACCAAAGAACCCTGGTTAATAAGGAAATACTCTAGGGATGAATACTCTAGGGACGCCTGGATGGCTCAGTCAGTAGAGCATCCAACTCTTGGTCTCAGGTTTATGAGTTCAGGCCCTGTGTTGGGGATGGAGCCTACTTAAAAAAAAATAAAATAAAGAAGAATTTTACCTTTGAAGAATGAAGAATGTAGCTAATGAAAACAGAAAAATGTAATTTAAGAGGCACCTGGTTGGCTCAGTTGGTTAAGTATCCAACTCTTGGTTTTGGCTCAGGTCATGATTTTGGGATCCGGGAACTGAGCCCTAAGTTGGGCTCCCTGCTCGGCGGGGAGTCTATTTCCCCCCCCTCTCCCCCCCTCTGCCCCTCCCCCACTCGCGTGCACGCACACACTCTCTCTCTCTCTCTCTCTCTCTCTCTAAAATAAATAAATAAATCTTTTAAAAAATAAAAATGGGATGGGGGGATAGGTGAACCTGCTGGTGGGTATTAAGGAGGGCACGTATTGCATGGAGCACTGGGTGTTGTACCCAAAAAATGAATCTTGGAAAACTGCATCAAAAACTAATGATGTATTTTATGGTGACTAACATAACACAATAAAAAATTTAATTAAAAAAACATAATTTAATAAACCCTAATATAATCACTAATTTTAGCAAAGGTTAGCAACAAGAGTTATAATCCTAAGATAAATGGTTAATGTTGATAAGGACATTCATTTGGTACCCTAAACCACCACACAAATTATTTTCTAGTTGTATTATTCAATGAAGAAATCTGTCATCCCCCAAACCAGCAGTCAATCTCAGACTCACTCGAGGAAGGCCACATAAATACCATGTAACTTTTAATATCATGGAACATGAAGAACACATCATCTATGATATATTTCTAACTAGAATTGTTATCTTGAATTCATCAAGCCTTTAATATAACTTCCAGGTTACAGAAGCACAAAGAAAAGGGAAAAACTATGGGCGCCTGGGTGGCTCAGTGGGTTAAAGCCTCTGCTTTCAGCTCAGGTCATGATCTCAGCGTCCTGGGATTGAGGCCCACATCGGGCTCTCTGCTCAGCAGGGAGCCTGCTTCCTCCTCTCCCTGTCTCTCTGCCTGCCTCTCTGCCTACTTGTAATCTCTCTCTCTGTGTCAAATAAATAAATAAAATCTTTAAAAAAAAAAAAAAAGAAAAGGGAAAAACTAGATGACACCACAAGAAAACAACAGGAGAAATCCATAAGGTGGGACATTCTGTAGGACAACTAACTGGCTTCTCTGACAAAAAAAAGGGGGGATTATGGAGGATTTAAAGAGAATTAAGGAGGGGCACCTGACTGGCTCAGTCAATAGGGCACTGGACTCTTGATCGTAGTCTTGAGTTCAAGGGCATAGAACTTACTTAAAAAAAAATTGGTGGGGGCGGGGGGGGGGAGTGCCTCCTGGGTGGCTTAGTTGATTGGAAGTCTGCCTTTGACTCAGGTCATGATCTCAGAGTCCTAGGATCAAGCCCCACTATCAGGCTCCCTGCTCAGTAGGTAGTCTGCTTCTCCCTCTGCTTGCTGTTCCCCCTTACCCCCACTTGTGCTATCTCTCTCAAATGGATAATAAAATCTTTTAAAACATTTTAAAAAATAAATTTTTTAAAAGAAAAAGATTAAATATGTTTAATCCATAAACATATGTATTTGAAATCCAGCTGTATTTGAAAACAAAGGAAGCTTTTTTTTTTTTTTTTGAGAGCAAGAGAGTGAGAGAGAGTATGCAACCGGGATGGGGAGGGGCAGAGGAAGAGAGAGAATCTTAAGTAGGCTCCACACTGAGCATGGAGGCCGAAGCAGGGCTCAATCTCATGACCCTGAGATCACGACCTAAGCTGAAATCAAGAATCAGATGCTTAACCAGACACCAGACTGTTTAACCACCAGACTGTTTAACCGTTTAAGTGCTTAATAGGTTGAGCCACCCAGGCACCCTTAAGGAAGATTTTTTAAAAATCCTTTATATCAAATTACTGGCAACATGTAGCTCTAAATATAAACAAAGACAAGTAAGAGCTATAGATCTCAATGCTGAGTCTTAATAATTTGAAAGTAGCATATAACAACTGCCAAAAGAAAATGTTATAACAGAATGTTTCATTTTTAAAAATTTAGTCATGATAAGTGTTAAGGGAGAAGAGTGGTATGGAAAGAAAGAATATCCATCCTTCAAAACTGAACTTTTGACACTGACCAATGCCAAGAAAATTTTTATGTCTCAAACCAGCCTTCCATTTCTAAAGACCCATTGCCTACTCTTTTTTTTTTCTTAAGATTTTATTTATTTATTTGACAGAGAAATAGAGAGCACAAGTAGGCAGAGCGGCAGGCAGAGGGAGAGGGAGACGCAGGTTTCCCGCCGAGCAGGGAGCCCGATGCTGGAGTCCATCCCAGGGCTCTGGGATCATGACCCAAGCCGAAGGCAGCCGCTTAACCAACCGAGCCACACAAGTGTCCCTGCCTACTCTCTTTTTACTCACAATCAAAGAACTGAGGCTGCTTTGATTACCAAAAAGGATGTGGTTTATTCGTTCAAAGCACTCTATAACAGAGTAATACAGAACCCTTATCTGTGGTGATTAACTTAATAGTGATATATGTGATGCCTCTCCTTTTCACGAAATGGTGTCATCAGTTTTAAATAAAAGAGTAAAGAAAAGGCACATCCATGTACGCCAGTGTTACTACGTCTGAAAAGAGATGTAAGGTAGGTGTATTATTCTTCAAGTGCTGCATGACAAATGACCACACAGGTATAGGCTTAAAACAACATAAATTTATTAGCTCACAAACCTACCCCAGTCTGTCTGAATATTCTGCTCAGGACCTCCCTAAGCTAAAATCAAAACATCAGACAGGGCCGCTGATCTCATCCCAGGGCTTGCGGTCCTCTCATAGGCTCACTGGTTACTAGCAAAATTCATTTCCTCCTCACTTCACACCAGTAACAGCGCGGCAATCCATCTCATGTTTCAAATATCTCTGACTTCTCCTTCTGCACCAGGTGTAGAAAGATCTCCACCTTTAAAGGCTCATATGGTTAATTAGATCAGGTCTACTAGGTAATCGTCCTACCTTAAGGTCAACTGTGCCATTTAACAGAACAATCACAGGAATGATATCTCATCTTATTCACAGTTGGGGATTAGGGTGTGGAACATTTGGGGGGGGGTGGCATTTTTAGAACCAAATACCACAGCCATAAAAAAAAAACCAAAACTGTAAAACCTAATTTAAAAAATATTTCTTACCTGTTAATAATGAACCATGCAACAGTAAGCATTCCTGCTAG
Organism: Ailurus styani; assembly: GCA_002007465.1. Classification (NCBI taxonomy): domain Eukaryota; kingdom Metazoa; phylum Chordata; class Mammalia; order Carnivora; family Ailuridae; genus Ailurus; species Ailurus styani. The sequence continues at coordinate 1,514,430 of LNAC01000147.1, forward strand.
CCATGTTCCACTCATAAGCCAACTTGTAACAAATAAAGCAGTAACATATATTCCTTGCAATCCAAAAACAATGCCAATATAGAAATAAACTGGCTCAATAATCTCCTAATTGGAAAAAAAAGAGGAGATAATACGTTAAATAATTTTAATTATTTGCAAATATGTAAGAAAATAAATATTAAAGTCAAAAGAAAACATACATTGCTACCAGTTGCTTGATATAAAACACTGGCAATAAGTTCTGGATACAGAGACATTTGCTGCACTGCATTTATAGTCTTCAGAGATACAGTTTTGTTATTGTGTGTCAATTCATAAACACCTAAAGACAGAAAAATTTTTCTCCAGATTATTTATTCTTTTACAATAATTAAACATGGCATTCAGAGATCATTAAATATTTTATATTATTAAGAAAAATCTCAAAATATAATACACTGAGTGTGCCTCATTTTCCAATTTTTTTACTAAGAAAGAATAATGCTTATATTATAAGACGAATCTCCACATTTAAGGGTTCCCACATAGTAGAACAATGTTTTATTTTAGAAAAGTGTTGTTATTAAAAATACAAATGTACAGGGCACCTGAGTGGCTCAGTTGGTTAAGTGACTGCCTTCGACTCAGGTCATGATCCTAAAGTCCCAGGATGGGGTCCTGAATTGCACCCTCTGGTCACTGGGGAGTCTGCTTCTCCCTCTGACCCTCCCCCCTCTCATGCTCTCTCTCTCTCTCAAATAAATAAAATCTTAAAAAAAAAAAAATGTAGGGGGCACCTTGCTGGTTCCGTCAGTAGAACATGCGATTCTTGCTCTCAGAGTCCTGAGTTTGAGCCCCGTGTTGGGGGTAGAGTTTAAATATATATATATATATATATATATATATATGTATAAATGTGGTTATCATACCTCTTTCAAATGAGGGCGCTTTTAACATATCTTTATAGTAAGAGTAATAAATGGCACTGTCACCTTGAAATGTGATTTCTCGTTCAAGCTCCTAAAAGAAAATGAAATGATTATTTAAATACCAGTATCCTAAATTTCAACTGCAATCTTCTTTCTCCTCATCTTTGAAATTAATGCTATTTATTTATCCTTTTATTCAAAGACATGCTTGAATTTTCCTTTAATCACTAGTGGCCACATTAAGGAGGTTAAACTTTTCGATAATCTGGCAATTATTTTAATGAAACACCTAAGGTCTGGGGCACCTGAGTGGCTCAGTCAGTTAAGCATCCAACTCTTGATTCTGGCTTGGGTCATGATCTCAGGATCCTGAGACTGAGTCCTGCATCAGGCTCTGTGCTCATCTTAGCCTGCTTGAGATCTCTCCTGCACCCTCTGCCCCTCCCCCTGCTTGCATGCACTCTCTCTCAAATAAATCTTAAAAAAAAAAAAAAAAAAGGAAAGAAACACCTAAGGTTTAAAATGGATTGTAGCTCATAAGTCATTTAACTATTACATATAAGGAAAACCAGAAAAAAGGCCCTAAGGATAGCAAGAATAGTAAGGCAGGTAATAAAAAATGATGGTTGAGGGTTGAGGTGCTAAAGTCCATAATAAAAAAAGAAAAGGTCAAGAAGAAATCAGTATTTTCTATGGCTTTTCCACTTCCTTATATATCCAGAACTGTAAGCCCTTAACTCTTTTTCTAGAGCAACAGACACCTAATCAGAACTTTTCAAAAGAAATTCCAGAAATAGAAGCAAACCTTAAGTTCCTAAAATTGGGCGATACAGGGTGCTAACATGGCTTAGTCAGTTAAGCACCCAACTCCTGATTTCAACTCAGGTCATGATCTCAGGGTCCTGAGATTGAACCCAGCCCCACACCAGGCTCTGTGCTCAGCAGGGAGTCTGTTTGCGATCCTTGCCCTTGGCCCCTCCCCCACACTCGTGCTCTCTCTTGCTCTCTAAAAATAAATAAATCTTTTAAAAAATTATTATTAAAAAATTGGGCTATACAGAACTAAGAATATAGGTAATTCAAAAACACTGAAAAACCTTGTGCGTTTCATGATAAATCAAGCTTTTGTAAATCTATAGTCTCTGGAAATGAAACTCCTTTATTTTCACGCATAACATTTATCAATTATACAAAAGATATCAGAGCAGTTTTTCCAAAGTATGATCAACAGAATTCCCTAAGATACAAATGGGTGTTACCTAAAGAGTTCTATAGTTAAGTAAGTTGTGCAAAGGGAGCATTAAAGAAAATGGGTTTATTTTAAAACTTTCCAGAGTTTCAATATACCTTACACAACTGTGAATCTCCAAGAAAAAACCTTTTCTAGATGTATTTGACCAGTGAATTTTTTTCCTCATTTAGAGCTTATTAATCAAAATAAATTTCCTTGACAACAAAAATCAGATAAATTTCCTTAAAATGATCCTTTATGAATGGAAACAGATTTGTTTCTAAGATTTCAAAGAACTTCTGATCAATGCTTCTCAAATTAATGTGCATATGAAACTCCTAGAGATCTTATTAAAAGATCTCTGATTTGGGGTGCCTGGGTGGCTCAGGCATCTGAGGTGGCTGGGCATCTGCCTTAGGCTCAGGTCATGATCCCAGGGTCCTGGGATCGAGCCCCGCATCGGGTTCCCTGCTCATCAGGAAAGCCTGCTTCTCCCTCTCCCACTCCCCCTGTTGGTGTTCCCTCTCTCACTGAGTCTCTCTCTGTCTCTCTCTCTGTCAAATAAATAAATAAAATCTTTTCTAAAAATTAAAAAAATTTTTTAAAAAATAAAAGATCTCGGGCGCCTGGGTGGCTCAGTGGGTTAAAGCCTCTGCTTTCGGCTCAGGTCATGATCTCAGGGTCCTGGGATCGAGGCCCGCATCGGGCTCCCTGCTCAGCAGAGAGCCTGCTTCCCCCTCTCTCTCTCTCTGCCTCCTTGTGATCTCTCTCCCTCTGTGAAATAAATAAATAAAATTAAATAAATAAATAAATAAATAAATAAAAGATCTCTGATTAGATTCTGATTCTAAAGGGGGGCCTGAGAATCTGCAATTCTGAAAAAGCTCCCAGGTAAAGTCAATATTCCTAACTCATACAGTGTTTTAAAAACCACAGTATTTTTTGATGCACGCCTTCTATATTTTCAAACCTTTGCTTGTTCTCAATTCTGTTTACAAAACAGAATTGCTTGGACATATTTTAAAACACTGATCCTAGGGCGCCTGGGTGGCTCAGTGGGTTAAAGCCTCTGCCTTCCGCTCAGGTCATGATCTCAGGGTCCTGGGATCGAGGCCCACATCGGGCTCTCTACTCGGCAGACAGCCTGCTTCCTCCTCTCTCTCTGCCTGCCTCTCTGCCTACTTGTGATCTCTTTCTCTCTCTCTGTCAAATAAATAAATAAATAAATAAAATCTTTTAAAAATAAAACACTGATCCTAGACACTCCCCACTACCCCACCTAAGAGTATGTGAGCTTTTTAAAAGCTCATCAGATGATTCTATTGTACATTCAGTATTAAAAACTACTAATAGTTAATACGCATAACATTTTCAAGGAAATAGGATATGCTGTAGTAATAGCTTTTATCAAATCAATACACATAATTATTCAGCTAAATGTTTTGGAGGGATTAAGTCAATCAATGGCTTAAAAACATTCAGTTGGCTTGACTACGGTTCAAAAATAAGAACAACAAAACAGTTTGGACTAAAAAAGAAAACAAAACTCTTTAGAGTCAAGTGGTAACACTGTGAACTTTATTAATGCATGAAAGGTGTATCTGATTGTGACGGGAAGTCTGAGAACAAATTTAATTGACTCAAAGGCTAAATTATGAATTATGTAAGCAACTACAGTGACTAAAGAAAGGGTCTGTGGAATACACGATTTAAAACCAGACATTAAACATACTAATATGAAGAGACATCTTAATACTGTCACACATGTTAATCATTTTCATGCCCCAAAACATTCTAATCATGTAATCTAAAAATTAAAATATTTTACTGCTGAAGTTTCTACCGATTGTTTCTGAAATGTAAACTACCAAAACTACTAAAAGTGTGACTAAACTCCGTAACATTTCACTGTCATCAAAATCTCCTGATAAATTAGTTGCATGAAGGAAAGCTCCCTCATAGATTCTATTCCATGGCCTGAAAATACATTGTATTACATTTTTCAAGGTTGATGTTTTGACTTTGTTCTCGAAATAGCTCCTACACCATTTTGTTTCTAATGCCTGTAAATAAGAAAGCACTTGTCATACTTATATCACACATATATTTTGGTTCCCTGAAAAACACATTACTTAGATTAAAATTAAATATTAAAACAACTTCCATATGCTCAAAATTCTTTCTTCTTACCTGCCTGTTGGAAAACCAGAATTTCCGTTCATGGTATGCTGATAAATAGAGAGCATACATCATACCACTAGTAACTGCTGCAAGACAGCCAATGAAAATCTTTGCAAAGCGCTGAAATAATACATCTGAAAAAGCATATTAAAAGTAATCAGATGTAGATGAAATTTATATTAATGCACTTCTATTTTTAAAAAGTAATTAAAAGGTAGTATGTACCCTTGATATGATGTAAGGAAAATGGCATTCTAACTCTGTGTTCTCTCTCCCAAAAACCTATAACCCCAGTCTAATGAGAAAAACAGCAAACAAATTCCAGTAGAAGGACATCCTAAATATACCTGACCAGTATTCCTCAAAACTGTCAAGGTCACTGAAAACAAGAAAAACCTAAAAAACTGCCACACCCAAGAGGAGTCTAAGGAAGACATGCCAACTAAATGTCACATGGGATCCTGGAACAGAAAAAGGACATTTGGTAATTAAGCAAATCTGAATAAAGTATGGATCTTATTTAAAAATAGTGTATTAATATTGGTTCATTAACTATAATGAAAATACCATACTAATATAAATATTAATAAAAGGGAAAATTCTGTGTGTGGGCAGAGGGAGGGTGTAAGAAGGGAACTCTGCACTATCTGTCCAATTCTATAAATCAAAAAAGATTTCAGAAATTAAAGCCTATTAATCAAGAGAAAGAATAAAAGGAATGTACTACCAAACATCTAAAGAAAAAATATAGGTTCATTCAGAATTACTATCAATAGCTTTTCCTTATCAAGGAATTTTTTTCTTTATTGAGGAATAATTTACATACTATAGATTACCCACCATTTAAAGTATATAAACTCAATCATTTTTAATGATTACATATTTAAAACATCATATGCAACTGTTACATATATGTAACTATTTCTTGATGAAATAACATAAAACACATGTGAATTTTCTACACACAGGATGATTTAGTCCTGCTCTACTCTAGCTATTAGGTATAACAAGCACAGGCCTAAGAGCCCAAAGCCCAATGTTCAATTACTGAATGACTGACAGGTCTGTAAAACTCAACTTGTTCATTTATGAGCTTAGCTAAACTAAAATCTTAGCCATTTTCAAAACATTATTTAATAAATATTAGTTTTCATGGAGCATTAGAGACATTAAATAGACTAAGCAGTAAGATATCACTAAATCAAGAAGAATTACATTCAAAATGCTTGAAAAACACTACTCAATAAATCAAATATTAGTATCAATAGGATACAATTGTTTTACAATTACTGTTTTCAATAGCATATGAAAAGCATTTGGCTTGGCACATAGTAAGAGCTCAGCAAATACTAGCTATTATTGTCGAAATATAGAAGTATACATGCAAAAATACAGAAAATAGTTAATTAAAGCAATGTTGACACAATATGAACTATAAAAAACCAGTAAAAAAAAAACTTATCAATGGTGGCAGTTTGGCAAAAGTGCTTCAAAGTTTCTGAATGTGTATCTTTTCCTGTTGTCTTTTTTTTTATTAAGTCTTAGTAATGACAAGTTAATCCTAATTATCAGGGGCTATTATAAAAAGTATGTAAACCAAATCCTAGCACAAATGCCTTACCTTAATACTAAATACGGTGTTTTCAAAGTTTTTTGTGAAGAGTCAAATATAGAATAAGAAAAGAAGAGTACTACATAAATACCAGTATTAATAATACAAGGCATAGTTAAGTAATATTTAAAGCAAAGGAAAAAGCTAAGGACATGTTAGGAAAAGAAATATAGGATTCAATTTCACAAAAAGCAAAAAAAAAAAGTAAAGTATAAGGGCACTGAAAAAAATATAAGCAATGCTTGCCAAAACATTTGTTCTATCTACTGGAATTATTTATACATTTTACTCTTATTATATGTTTCTCTATTTTCCACATTTTCTACCCTAAAAATATATTTCTGTATTCAGGGGGAAAATACTATTTTACAGTACAGTAAAAATACTATTTTACAGCTCTAGATTGTTTAATTATCTTTCTTGTACTGTATTTAAATAAATGACTGACTACTCTATTAATAAGCTTTTCTATGATTAAAAAAAAAAGATATCCCAAACCATTAGTGGCTTACAATATAGGTTTATTTCTCACTTATGCTACTTGTGGGTTTTGGGTCTACAGTGACTCTCCACCCAATTCCAGACTTCAGATTAGCTGTGGCTCTTCTTATATATTCTTCAGAGTCCCAGATTGGGGTCAGTAGTTACTCTCATAACAAAGGATAAGAACAGGAGAGCAGGACGCCTGGTGGCCCAGTCATTTAAGCATCTGCCTTGGGCTCAGGTCATAATCCCAGGGTTCTGGGACGGAGACCCACATCAGTCTCCCTGCACGGCAGGGAGGGCAGGGAGGGCAGGGAGCTGCTTCTCCCTCTCCCTGCCACTCCCCTTGCTTGGGCTCTCTCCCTTTATCTCTCTCTTTTTCAGTCAAATGAATAAATAAAATCTTAAAAAAAAAAAAAAAGCTGGACAACATGCAGAGCATACAATGCCTCTCACAGTTTCTGGTCTAAACTAGTACAGTGCTACTTCCACGGACAGTCCATTGGTCCAGGCAAGTCACATCAATAAGCCTGACAATGAGGAAGCAAAGTATACACTGCTTCAGAGATGCACTCCAAATCACATGGCAATGGGAAGAAATGGATAATTCACTTTAGGAAAAGGAGCAAACATTTGCTAACAATGAGAGTCTACCAGGGTCTGCCCCATTCATCACAAATACTCACTTCCCTCCCAAAGGCAAAACACACTCACTGCTTCTCAAGAAAGAGACCCTAAGAACAGCTTGTTCAGTTTGTTTCCTGCATGTATATATCATTTTTTAAAAAGATTTTATTTATTTATTTGACACAGAGAGAGATTACAAGTAGGCAGAGAGGCAGGCAGAGAGAGAGGAGAAAGGAGGAAGCAGGCTCCCTGCCAAGCAGAGAGCCCAGATGGCGGGCCTCGATCCCAGGACCCTGGGATCATGACCTGAGCCGAAGGCAGAGGCTTTAACCCACTGAGCCACCTAGGCGCCCTGTATATATCATTTTAAGACCTGAATAGTTAAATCCTTTTTAATCTAGGCTACAGTTCTTTTAACAGTACATCTCTCCCAAAAGCTTAGCAGGCAATTCTCTTAGATATTCACTTAACAGAAATAAAAACAAATGCCCACAAAAAGATCTGTAGAACTATGGTCATAGAAGCCTTACTCATAATAGCTAAATACCGAAAATTACTCAAATGTCCAACAAGAACAGAACAGATAAAAAATTACAGCAACATGAATGAATATCATAAAATGATTATATTTGTAAAGGATAAGATGCCGAGCTAAGTGAAAAAATCCAGACACAAAAGCATACATGTTGTATGATTCCATTTATAGGAAATTCTACAACATGCAAAACTAATTAACAAGAAAAGTGGTTGCTGGGACACCTGGATGGCTCAGTAGGTTAAGTGGCTGCCTTCAGCTCAGGTCATGATCCCAGGGCCTGGGATCAAAACCCAAAACGGGCTCCCTGCTTAGTGGGGAGTCTGCTTCTCCCTCTCTTGCACAAATGAATAAATAAAATCTTAAAAAAAAAAAAAAAAGACAAGTAGTTGTCTTCTGGGGGGACAGGGAAAATCTGGAAGGGAATACAAAGAAACTTTCTGAGATAATGGAAAGGTTCTGTATTTTGTTTCAACTGCACTCCTAGGTCAAAACTCATTTAATTAAATGCCTAAGATTCTGTGCATTTTATTGTAAGCTAATTATAGAGGTATACCTCCGAGATGGTACAGGTTCAGTTCCAGACCACTGCCATAAAGCAGATATTGCCATAAGCAAATTAAGTGAATTTTCTGATTTCCTGGTTATATAAAAGTTAAGTTTACACTACACTGTAGCACTATGTCTAAAAAAAAAACATACATAACTTAATTAACAAATAGTTTATTGCTAAAATATGCTAACCATCACCTGAGCTGTGAGTTATAATCACTGACCACAGATCACCACAACAGATATAATGATATGTTTGAAATACTGCAAGAATTACCAAAATATGACACAGAGACAGGAAATGAGCAAATGTGGTTGGAAATGGTGCTGTTAGACTTACTCAACACAGGGTTGCCTCTAAACTTCAATTCATTAAAAAAAAAAAATATCTGCAAAGCACAATAAAGTGAAGCACAATTAAAGGAGGTATGTATGCCTGTACCTTAATTTTAAAAATTAAATCACTTATTTTTACAAAGAAAAGAACAATTTTGTCAGCTTTTTACCAACTTGATTCTAGTCAGCTCCTTGATCCAAAAATTATACAAAAGTCCTCCCCCACCTTCTGTGTGGGGGATACGTTCCAAGATCTTTAGTGGGTACCTGGAACTGTGGATAGTACTGAACCCTAGTTATACACTATGCTTTTTCCGATACATACATACCTGTGATAAAGTTTAATTTAGAAATTAGACACAGTGAGAGATTAACAGTAACAAATAATAAAATACAACAACTATAACAATATGTTGTAATAAAAGTTATGGGAACCTGGTCTCTCTCAAAATAGCTTATTGTATTATACTCACCCTACTCCTTGTGATGATGTGACATGATAAAACACCCACGTGATGAGACGAAGTGAGGAAAATGACATAGGTATCCTGAGGCAGTGTTATACTACTATTAACTTTCTGACAACACGTCAGAACGCAGATTATCTGCTTCCAAACTGTGGTGAACACAGAAAACTGAAATGATGGAAAGTGAAACTACTGGATAGGAGGGAATATTGTACTTAACAATTTTTTTTCCTAGCTGAGTCTCTGAAAGGTTTAACTACATGTATTTGAGCTTATTAGGCTTCTGTGGAACCACACCCTGTGTTACTTTCCCCGAGTACTTTGTCTAACTGAAAGGATTTACCAGGAAATACCTTAATCCATCCCTATATTTTAACAAACTCTGAGACAGCCTTCCCCTTTCCCCCCCATTTAGTCATTGCCCTGAGGATTCATCTTAGTCATTCACCTTTATTGCTCACAGTATTTCCCAATTTTCTTGATTTTACCAGTTAAAATAGACAGTTCTAACTCAACACTACAACTCCCAGAAATTCTGGATTCTCTATTTTCCTCTTCATTCCTGCTTGCAAATAGGATAATTCTGTTCTAAATTCATCTCTTTCCTGTAATCAAATGCAGCTGATAACTAAGGTACTCTAGTAACATCCTGTTTACAATCTTGTTACCTAAAATAATAAAAAAGTAGTATTAAAATTATAACAATTCACAGGAGATGGTTTCATAAAATGTTTTATCACTGCATAATATGGATTATTATTTTTCCAGCTTCCAAAAAATTTTCTTGCTACTAGCCCCTGAACTAGCTCTGCAGATGATCCACTGCCTTTATCTTGAGAAATATTTATATATATGGGCCTTCAGGGATGCCTAGGTGGCTCAGTCAGCTAAGCATCTACCTTTGGCTCAGGTCACGATCCCAGGATCCTGGAATCAAGTCCCACATCGGGCTCCCTGCTCAGCAGGGAGCCTGCTTCTCCCTCTGCCTGATGCTCCCCCTGCTTGTCTGCTCTCTCTCTCTTTCTGACAAATAAAGTTTTCAAAAAATTTAAAAAATAAAAATAACTAAGTGGGCCTTCAACTCTCTATCAGCGGGAAGCATGAGAAGGCTGTTCAGCCCCTAAGAATGACATGTTCTCCAGAGCCATCTTCATATACAGTTCAGTAGGATAATAGAAAATGAAGGACCTCCAGAGGGTGGAGCCAAGGACCACAGAGAACACCGAGCTGGGAAGCTACTCCCAAGGAAAACAACTAGGGTTTAATCAAGAAACATCCCTATTGGGGCACCTGGGTGGCTCAGTCTGCTCAGTCGTTAAGTGTCTGCCTTCAGCTCAGGTCGTGATCCCAGAGTCCTGGGGTCAAGCCCCGTGTCGGGCTCCCTGCTCAGAGGGACACCTGCTTCTCCCTCTCCCACTCCCCCTGTCTGTGTTCCCTCTCTCACTGTCTCTCTCTGTCAAATAAATAAAATCTTAAAAACAAAAACAAAAACATCCCTACCCCAGAGTACAGAGCCCTCATATTTATCTGGTGAAATTTCAAAACTGCTATGGACCAGTGCCTGATGTGTCTCTCACTCTTCCTCTTTCTGAATGGAAGCATTTATTTTGCTTCTCCTGTCCCTGTCCAACAATGTATACTGGGAGAGGGGGCATGTGCAGAAAAGTTAACATAGCAGCCCTGCAACTGCCTTATGGAGAAAGGCCTGCTTGCAAGGTAGGGCCTTTGTTGGAATCTGGGAACTTGGGANTGAAATTTCAAAACTGCTATGGACCAGTGGCTGATGTGTCTCTCACTCTTCCTCTTTCTGAATGGAAGCATTTATTTTGCTTCTCCTGTCCCTGTCCAACAATGTATACTGGGAGAGGGGGCATGTGCAGAAAAGTTAACATAGCAGCCCTGCAACTGCCTTATGGAGAAAGGCCTGCTTGCAAGGTAGGGCCTTTGTTGGAATCTGGGAACTTGGGACTTCAGGAGGGTTCCCACCATTCTCTTATCAGTTAGTATATTGTACCTGACCTGTTTGTACAAACAATGTGGTTTATGCTCACTGCTTTCCTTCTTGGAATCTAGTTCCGGTACGTGGTAGGTAAAGGGCACATGACCAGTCACCAATAAAAACTCTGTGCAGGGGTGCCCGGGTAGCTCAGATGGTTAAGTCTCTGCCTTCAGCTTGATCTCAGTGTCCTGGGATTGAGCCCTGCATTGGGTCCCAGCTCAGTGTGGAATCTACTTCTCCCTCTCCACCTGCTTATGCTCTCTCTCTCAAATGAATAAATAAAATCTTAAAAAACAACAACAACAACAACAACAACAACTGTGCAGTCATTAATGAGCTTCCCTGGTAGACAAAACTTGACAAATGTCCCAATTTGATGCTGAAGGAGTTAAGCACATCCTGTGTGACTCCATTAGGAAAAGAATCAGCGAAGCTTATGCCTAGTTTCTTTCTTTCTTTCTTTTTTTTTATTATTTGCCCCAGGGATACAGGTCTGTGAATCATCAGGGTTACACCTTTCACAGCACTCATCATAGCACAAACCCTCCCCAATGTCCATAACCCATCCACCCTATCCCTACCCTCCCTCCCTCCAGTAACCCTCAGTTTGTTTCATGAGATTAAGAGTCTCTTATGGTTTGTCTCCTTCCCGATCCCATCTTGTTTCATTTTTTCCCCTCCCTACC
>LNAC01000147.1:1526068-1609166 GCA_002007465.1 Ailurus styani
CTACCTACCCCCGGACCCCCCGGACCCCCCACCCTGCCCCTCAAATTCCTCATTATGCCTAGTTTCTTAAAGACTTTAGCCCTAGGCCTTTTCCTTCTGCTGATCTTCCTTGGGGTCAGAGAGGTAGTGAGTGTACTTTGTTTGAGGGAGAAAAGTAAATATTTATGACCAAAAAGAAAGAATGTAGTAGACAGTTATATTATTATTCCCACTTATTTTGTCCTTTCCTGTAAAAAGATTATTTATCTCTGCTCGCTATAATGTGACTTGCAATGCTTCCCTGGTCAAGGTATATTTCTCCATCTCTTCCCTGTAGTCAGGGTATGCTTCTCCATTTCACTGTATGGACTGATTATATGACTTCCTTGGGTCAACAGAATCTGATTACAAGTGACAGAGTACCAGTTCAGCAGAAAATTTAAGAGACACTGCATGACTCTGCCTGTTCTCCTGCTCTTTCCCTCTGTCTTAAAAAAAAGTCCTAACTAGGGGCTGTTCCTTCATGACACATGAAGCTACAACAGCCAACAGCTAACCTGAAGCCACAATATGGAACATTAGTCAGAAATAAGCATTTTTTGTAAACTAGTGAGATTTAGGGTTTGTTCTACAGCAAAACCAAAGTTGACTGATAATACCATGTAATTAATCTCAAAACAGGTAGACACATTTAAAATATTAATATAAAATATAATACCTAGCATACAAAAAGCCATTCTCGTAGTAGCACAAAAACTCCAAATTTATCTAACTTACGTCTTGGAGTTCTTTCAGGAATTGGAGTATCACTGATTTTCTCTTCTTTGACAGATTCATTATTTTCTGAAGACTTCAGCTTTTTTCTTTGGCGCAGTTCTACTGTTGGTCCTTAAAATATTTAAGACATTATTGCGAAATGTGTACCAAGTTGTTCTAATCTATAACCCAACCTAATCCACTTTTATTACACTAAGGCAAAAGTCACACGGAGACCTTTTAGTATCAAAGATAACTTTTTTCACAAGTAAGTAAATAAATTATTCATTTAGACAGAAAGACTGTCTTTCATACAAAAAGAAATTTAGGTTCTGCCTTCTACCTATGCCTTCAGAGTCCTGTTGATAAATCAACAAGCTCTTCTCCTGAGACAATATTATTTTCAAAATATTCCAAAATAAGTAAACCCCTTTCCAGAATGACTGGGGAACAAGATGCTATTTAACACATTAGCACAGGGCCGCCTGGGTGGCTCAGTTGTTAAGGATCTGCCTTGAGCTCAGGTTGTGATCCCAGGATCCTGGGATTGAGCCCCTAGTCGGGCTCCCTGCTTGTCAGGGAGCCTGCTTCTCCCTCTCCCACTCCCCCTGCTTGTATTCCCTCTCCGTCTGTCTCTTTGTCAAGTAAATAAATAAAATATTTTGAAAAAATACATTAGCATATTATTCTAGTTACCTGAGAGTATCACACTCATCATTCAAGGATTAACAATTTTTTAAAAATCTGAATATAATAAAATACATTGATCATAAAACAATACTTCATTTTTAAAACAATCCTGCAAAGGAGTGCCTGGGTGGCTCAGTGGTTGGGCATCTGCCCTCGGCTCAGGTCATGATCCCAGAGTCCTAGGATGGAGTTCCGCATGCAGGGAGCCTGCTTCTCCCTCTCCCACTCCCCCTGCTTGTGTTTCCTCTCTCACTGTATCTCTCTCTGTCAAATAAATAAACAAAAAATCTTAAAAGAAAAAGAATTTATTTCCTCCTTACTAGAGCAGAGGAGCGTTTTCTCTTTTCTCTTAGGGATGACCTTAGGCTATGAAATGTGAGCCTAAAAAGAGGAGTCAAAAAAGGAGAATGAATCCACTGCTGCTGATCAGATGAAGTATTCTAGCTTTACTGTGGAAAATGAAAAAACAATATAATTTTTTTAATTCAATTTTTTTTTGGAATGTCTATACCCAGTGTGGGGCTCAAACTCCTGACTGTCAAGGTCAAGAGTCACATGCTCTTCCAACTGAGCGAGCCCCCTCCTAAAACGTATGTACTTTCAAATAGCTTCAAAGAAAATTCAAGTTTGCTAAAGTATCTTTAAACACTAGCATCATGCTTTAAAAACAAAACAAAACAAAACAAAACAAAACCCTGTATATTAAGTGGATTCAGTCTGGTCTAATTTTTAACCATTTCTATACTATCATTTATTTTGTAACTGTCTTAAGTACTAAAGCCAGTAAACAGATCAGAAAATGGCATTATTATTAGAAAAGCTGTATCTCAGGGGCGCCTGGGTGGCTCAGTGGGTTAAAGCCTCTGCCTTGGGCTCAGGTCATGATCTCAGGGTCCTGGGATCGAGGCCCATATCCGGCTCTCTGCTCAGCAGGGAGCCTGCTTCCTCCTCTCTCTCTGCCTGCCTCTCTGACTACTTGTGATCTCTCTCTGTGTGTGTCAAATAAATAAATAAAATCTTTGAAAAAAAAAAAAAGAAAAGCTGTATCTCAGATTTTGAGGGCTTTTTTTTTTTTNTCTCTCTGTGTGTGTCAAATAAATAAATAAAATCTTTGAAAAAAAAAAAAAGAAAAGCTGTATCTCAGATTTTGAGGGCTTTTTTTTTTTTAATTTCAGAGAGAGAAAGAGAGCATGTCCACACACATTGGGGGACGGGCAGAGAATCTCAAGTGGACTCCATGTTGAGCATGACTCAATCCCATGACCCCGAGATCACAACCCCAGCTGAAATCAAGAGTTAGACGCCCAACTGACTGTGCCATCCAAACACCCCTGATTTTCAGTATTTCTGCACACAAATCTGGGTCAGTTAATAAATATTACTATATTTCTTTTTTATGATGCCTTTTAAATTTTCCTCTGCTCTGGAATAAAGCAGAAGTTAAAAGTACCCAACAAAAATGAGAATTTAGGGGCATATGCACCCCAATGATTAAAGCAGCAATACCCACAATAGCCAAAATATGGAAAAAGCCTAGATATCCATTGACAGATGAATGGATAAAAAAGATGTGATATATATGTGTGTGTGTGTGTGTGTGTGTGTGTGTGTGTGTGTGTATACACACACACACACAATGGAATATCACCCAACCATTAAAAGAATGAAATATTGCCATTTGCAATGACGTGGATGGAACTACAGGGTATTATGCTAACCAAAATAAGTCAATCAGGAAAGACAAATATCGTATGATTTCACTCATAAGCGGAATTTAAGAAACACAACAGATGAACATAGGGGAAGGGAAGGGAAGGAAAAAGTAAGATGAAATCAGAGAGGGAGACAACCCTTAAGAGACTCAACTATAGGAAACAAACTGAGGATTGCTGGAGGGATGCAGTAACTGGGTGGTATAACCCCAAGAAGTTATTTTTTTATTAGTTATTATACTTGCAAGATTGAACACATTAATAGTATTGAATTTTTTTTTAATTTAACTGGGTAATTTTAGAAAGCAAGTTAACAAATCTATTACGGTAGTTTACAAATGGGTTAGGTAGGTCTTTTTTATTAGAGAAAGGCTAAAAGCACATATTTAAGATAAAGATAGACTGGGAAGGGGATATCACACAAAAAGTGTTCTTATAAAAAGCTATCATTTTCCTTTTTAAAAAATTTCCTCATAAAATGAATCAATCACTTTATAGAGACATTAAAGTATTCTTAGTACGTATAAATGGATTTATAGAAGTAGAGTTTACACAAAAATTTTGCAGATTCCCAAATAATTCATAAAGTCATCTTTTAAAAATCTATATTAGCAACAATCAAGGGCCATACAAATAAATTATCTATAAAGGATCAATAACACTGTATCTTCTTGGTTCAAAGATGCTATACATTTTTAAGATACTGAGTAGGTATCTTGGCGGTTTTTGGTTTGTTTGTTTTTAAAGATTTTATTTATTTGAGAGAAAGAGAGAGAACAAGCAGGAAAAGGGGCAGAGGAAGAGGAAGAAGCAGACTCCCTGCCAGGCAGGGAGCCTGACTGGGGGCTTGATCCTAGGACCCGGAGATCATGACCTGAGCAGAAGGCAGGCACTTAATCAACTAGGCCACCCAGGCACCATTTGTTTTTTTAAATAGAATTGATGCCCAGTGTGATAGGAAAGCTCTAGGATAGAATTTAAGTTTCCTTTTCCTTCTTATATCTTTAGCATTGTAAAGAAAAAGTCAAACTAAATGAAAATGATAACATAGCCACAAAAATAACCTGCTACTTCAGGCTCTGGTCCAGTGATCTCCACATCAAATAGTTAGCAGAGCTACAAATAGGCCTCCAAATGTCCATCCAGACGACACACAGCTATTTACAAATGAAGTGTTAATACTGCTGTACTCAAAAGTTGTCACTTCTCTTTGCTCTAACATTTCTTTCAAGAAGGATAAGTATGAACAACCTGACCCTCTACTGCAACAAGGAAGACTTTTTATAAGATGAGATTCTCAGAAAATTATTTACCTGGAGTAACAGAGGGACAATGAAAAGGACCCAAGTGAATGTGAATAAGCAAAAAAGGGATACAGGGAACATCTAGATACAAGTAAAATAGACCATTTAGTCTAATTTTAAGATGATATGTATTTTGTGGGGTTTTGTTAAAAGAGTTTATTTATTTGACACACACAGAGAGAGAGAGAGAGAGAGAGCACGCATACGGGGGGGGGGGCAGCAGGGAGAGGGAGAGGGAGAAGCAGGCCTCCTGCTGAGCAAGGAGCCTGACCCTGGGATCATGACCTGAGCCAAAGGCCAATGCTTAACTGACTGAGCCACTCAGACGCCCCAGATAATATGTATTTTGAAAAAAATTTATAGAGTGCCAAATGAATGTAAAGCCCTCAGAATAATGCCTAGCACATAGATATGTTTGCTATAAGTATTATCATTACTAGCATTATTATAATAAATAAGACTGCAATTACTCATTCATTGTTGATTATTATATCCCAGCACCTAACAAAGCAGGCACCCAAATGTTTATAGAATTAAAAAATCGCCAAATGAAACTATATTTTAACAAAAATCCAATACATTAATTGCTCCATATAAGGTATATTTATTTTTGGATTATTAGTAATTCTACAACCAAAAACCGCTTTTTATATCTCATAATTTTACAAAATGGTATGGTCTTTTTAATTAGTTCCACATCACACTGATTTAATTGTGACTATAATCTTCTAACACAATTTCTCATTTTGCATGATGTATAATATTAAAGACTTTTAGTATTGCGGTATTAATTTTTTTCATGCTTTAGCTTAAGTGTGAACGTGTTCATGGAAACATACAAGCTAGCTTATCAAGCTACTCCACAGATTTGCAACTATTCAGAAAAAGAAAAAATATCAAGAACTGACTTAAACTACTGCAACAAAAAATAAAACTAAGGTTACAAATGGAATCACATTCTTCCTTACAAACAGCATTAGTTTTGACATTGTTTTTAGGTAAACTGTCTAAAATTTTGATCGGCTTTAACACTCTGAAAACTCAAGAAAGAGGAAGCAAATATGAAGCCACTGTGAGCATAGGGACCAGGCAACAAGCCAAAGAGCAGAAAACAATTTTTTTTAAATTGCTTTCCACTGAATTCTTGAAATTCCCTCTTTGCATTCTTGGTTCAATACGGTTTAAATCTAGGGCCGTCTTGGTGGTTAAGCGTCTGCCTTCGGGTCAGGTCATGGTCCCAGGGTCCTGGGATGGAGCCCCGCATCAGGCTCCCTGCTTGGCTGGAAGCCTGCTTCTCCCTCTCCCACCCCCCCTGCTTCTGTTCCCTCTCTCGCTGTCTCTCTGTCAAATAAATAAAATCTTTAAAAAAAAAATAAGGTTTAAATCTAAATGAGATCACATTCACAACTCCACTCAAGAAGGTAAAAAGTTATGTTTCTCACCAGAATGCAAAATCTAACTGCTCTGTCAAGCGACAGCATCATATATATCTGTTCCTGAAACTAGCATGGGTATCAATGATGAAGTTATTATGCCATGAATGTTTCCTGTAATATCTACCATTAGCTGTTAAGTTCCTCCAGCTCCCGATTTTTCTTTATACCTACCATTTTCTATGAGTAAATATTACTGAAGAGATTAATTTTCTTAGCATTGGCCCTGCGGGGGCATGGGAAGCTTACTCCAGCCCACCCACTTTCACGCTCAAAGCACTCCTGGCTTCCTAATCCTCCCCAACTACTTACATCGCTCAGCCCTTTGCCATCTCCCCTTCATCTGTAAATGAACTGGCCTTCTTCAGTTTCCCCTCCCAATTCACCTCACCCCGTTCACCCCCATTCCTGCCTCTTTCGATACCCGGTGCGTGAGGCTTCTCCCCACCCCACCCCCCGCCCCGTGACTTCGTATTTGTCAGCATCCACAGACCTCCGAAGAAGGCTCTCGGAAGGAGAGGCATTTGGTTAAACACTATCACTTTCAAATATGCACTCAGTACCTAAGCGTCCATCTTCTAATCCAAACGGTGCCTCCCACCCCACTAATGGTCCGCTAGGAGCCTTCCCCCCTCCGAGAGTACCCCCTCCCTCCGCAACACACAAACACAGCTTTCTCTCTCCCTACCCCATTCCCAACTTTAAGCTCCACCTTTGCTTCCCACTGAGGCGGACAGAACTTCGGGCCGTGAGCTCCGCTCCCAAATGTCCCCGCGCCGCCGCCGCCCCGCTCTTCCCTGGACCCCACGCACCACCCCGCGCAGCCGCGGCCCCGGACCGCCCGCAGCCCAGGCTTCTGGGCCCCTCGCGCCCCCGCCGCTCTTTCCCGAGACCCCGGGCGACAGTTGGCGCGCTGGACCCCGGAGCCCTCACCTTCTTCCTCCGCCATCGTCTCCGCGGGGGCCCGGGGGCCCCTCCGGGTCCCGCGCGGCCCGGACTCTCCGGCCCTCCGCGTCGCCGAACCCCTCGGCAAGCCCCAAGACCTCTCCTGGCCGCCGCGCCCCCACTTCCTGACCCGCCCCCCTCAGGTGTCGCCGCCAACCGCGTCCCGCCCGCCGGCCCCGGAACCAGGGAGCCGGGAGCGGAGGGCGACCGGAGCGTTTTGCCGGCGCGCCTAGGCCTGCGCGGGCAGGAAGACGACTCGACGACGCGGGTGGCACCGCCCACGGCCGGCGCTCTGGGCCGCCTCCTCCCCCGGGCTCCCGGCAGCGTCCACTTTCGCCCGGCCCTTCCGAAAGCTGGCTCCCCAGCGGGCCTTCCGCGGCGTTTGCCGTTCGACTCAGTCAGATAATAGCCGGTTTCATCTTCCAGATCCAAACCCCATCCGCGCCCCATTTGACCCACAGGAAGCTGAGGTCTGGCGAGGTGTCAGCCACAAAGCTGGTGCGAGCTAGAGCTGGAGCCCACGGCTCCGGACTCCTCTCGGGGCCTGCGTGCTCGGCGATCTCAGAGAGCGGCAAAATGCGCGCGGTTGGCGCGTTTTGGTTTAAGAGGCCGCTTTAGATTACAAGATCATTGAAAGAAAGAAACTCCTACTTGGAACTTAGTGTTTATAACTCCCCGAACTGGTTAAACACATGCATTTGCATTTCGTGATATTATTTAAAGAAACAGGAGGGCGCCTGTGTGGCTCAGTGGGTTAAAGCCTCTGCTTTCGGCTCAGGTCATGATCCCAGGATCCTGGGATCGAGACCCCCATCGGGCTCTCTGCTCAGCAGGGAGCTTGCTTCCTCCTCTCCCTGTCTCTCTGCCTGCCTCTCTACCTACTTGTAATCTCTCTCTCTGTGTCAAATAAATAAATAAAATCTTAAAAAAAAAAAAAGAAAGAAACAGTAATACTGTGGTCAATGCGGGGAGCGGGATACAATTAGATATTCCACAGCGGCGGAACGTAGTTGTAACTTACGGCCCTGTGTATACCCTAGCTTGTATTACATGGGGCATTCTCCAGCAAATACCAGGAACTCTCCCCCAACAATATTCTGAAGTAGATTTAGGAACCGACAAAATGCTCACTTTAGAGTGAGAGAAAAAAGCACAAGAATTCGCTGAAGTCATGGGGTAATTATGGATGTCCCATTCTTAGCAGGCAGCAAGATTCTCCTAATAGCACCTTTGTCCAGTTAGGATATTTGGAGAGACGCTATCGCTTTTCGGTGCTGTGCAAAAACAGTTCCAGGAACTCTTTTTATGCCTTTGGTTGCCCGTAAATATGTCTCGCCCTTAACACTGGACCAGGAGTTAAAAAACACCGTGGAGGTTGCCAGTAGACCAGAAAAGACCCAGATCAACGCAGAGCAGGAACGGAAGGTATGGACCTTGGAAACCGCAAGATAGGGCAGGACCCAGCGTCATAGGCAGTAGATAACAGAGTATCCTCCTTAACAGATGACCTTCACTGCAAGAACTCCACCTCACCGGGAACAATACAGTGGCCACTCAGGGCCACTGTTTGCCAAGTCAAGAGTCTTAAGGTGGTGCCCATTCCTCCTGTAGTTCCTTCATGATCACCTCAAGGTGACTAGTGGGCTTAATTGCCAATGTGCCTGCTCTAAACAGTAGTGGATAGAGAGGAAAATAGCCTCTTAAACTAAAGGGAATTATGGAAGGAGAAAGATCATTATTCAATCTTTAGATAGAAATCAGTGGAGGGCACTTGGGTGGCTCAGTGGGTTAAAGCCTCTGCCTTCGGCTCAGGTCATGATCTCAGGATCCTGGGATTGAGCCCTACATCGGGCTCCCTGCTCAGCAGGGAGCCTGCTTCCTCCTCTCTCTCTGCCTGCTTCTCTGCCTTCTTGTAATCTCTCTCTGTGATATAAATAAATAAATGAAATCTTAAAAAAAAAATCAGTGGAATCATGATTGTGTTTCATAGTAGAAACATTGTTCTTCCCTTGAACCCTGAAACTTGCATATAAGGATAATGAGAGTGGAACATTCTATTTCCCCCCGATCATTTTGCTCTGAGAGAAATAGGCCTTTTTTTTTTCCAAAATATATACAAAAGATAGAACCCTAAGTGCTCAAGATGTCACCTTGCAGCAGGAATTATACCTGAGTTTTCAGTAGGTCAATCCATAATTCTCTAATACCAGCTGCTTTCCAGGTGGCAGTGGGCATGGGTAGTGGATGCATGGTCCAAAGATCACCTCTGATGATAACTTGATTATTTTACCACTGCAGTCATGCACTGCTAGTTTCCAGTCCAAAATCTGAAGGGTCGTTTAATTGCCTTTTGCCTCACCTTCACCTAAAGACGTCTTATTTTTTCAAATGGTCTTTTATTTACAATATACTCTCAAAGAAACAGTATGATTTTCTGCCACCTCTGGAAGTTTGAGGATCCCTTCTGTATGCAATGGATGTCTGTATGCAATGGATGTTTTTAGGGAATGATATGAAATTTTCTTTGTTTTAGGAAGTTAAGTCATGGAAATGGAGTTTAGGAGGCTACAGTAGTAAACTGGGTAAGGAATAAAGACTTGGAATAAGGGCATGGAAATAAAAATGTTTAAGGAGAATGGACCCAAAGGATGCTGGAGATAAAATCTACAGCACCTGGTGACAAATTGGATGTGATACATGGTGAGTTGAAGATGATTCCTGAGGTTTCTATCCTGAAATTAATCATGTTCTTTTTATATGCCAAGTATATTATATGCTGCCAAGGTATGGGAAGAATATAAGATAAAAGCCCCTGATGACTTACTTACTTGAAACCAAAAAAATACAGGCAAAGTCTATTTAAAAACATTCTTCTATCAAATGCTTCATCTTACTATTAGTAACAGAACAGAGTTAGTAAATCTTTGCATCAGTTCAGCTTTTCTTCTATTAAAGTTAGGGAATTTTATGTAATCTTTGTTATGTAATAAAGCTTTAGTTATCCATTGATTAATAACAAATTTATATGATTCTCAAACATATTATTCTCCTTTGTGAAGTCTGAACCAAATGTGATCAATTGGTTTTTGAAAACACGTGACACCCTTACTGCTGTTATACTCTGGCTTGTATTTTGGTCATGTTTGACCCTCACACTTTCAAGTCTTTGAAAACACATTGTAGACAAATATTTTGAGAATTGACTTAAAAGTCGATGATAATAGCAAGTCTTAGCTGTAGGTGGGACTTAGAAGACCAACCTCTATCTTACATTCTGGACCATCCACGGGAACTATCCCCTGACTTGAAGCTATTTTGTTCACTATTTCGGATTGTGATTTGGGATTCATGTGGGATTTTCTTCCCTGTACCTTTTCTTTAAAAGAGGGATCAAGGTTTAGACTGTCAGTTGCTTCTCAAGCAGGCCTCACTTGTTCCTCATTGTTTGAAGCTGAGGTTGCATGCCTCCTGAATACATTTTCCCTATTGTCACTCATCATAAAGACTTGCTGTCCTTTTCCACTGACTGGGAGGGCGACAATCATACGAATCAATAAGGTCAGACTGTGAAAGGTATAATCCTCCCAAGTGGGATACATTAAACAACGTGTGTTCTACCTAGAGGCGCCTGGGTGGCTCAGTTAAGCATCTGCCTTTGCCTTAATACATGATCCCAGGGTCTTGAGATCGAGCCGCACGACTGAGCCCAGATTGGGGCTCCCTGCTCAGCAGGGAGCCTGCTTCTCCCTCTCCCCCTCCCTCTGTTTGTGCTCTCTCTCCCCCTCTCTCAAATAGATACAATCTTTAAAAAAAGTGTGTTCTAGTTAAATTTTTTTAATTGGACATATTAGACATTTTAGGAGATTTTCTAAAGTTGTTTTTTTCTAGAATTAAAACTCCTCTAGGAAGAAATTTTTGACAAAATTGGTCATATGAGACAAAGCTCATTAATAAAAGCAGAACAGAGGTATCTGTGTGGCTTAGTCAGTTGCATGGCTGCCTTTAGTTCAGGTCACGATCCTGGGGAGTCCTAGGATCGAGCTCGGCATGCAGCTCCCCAATCAACGGAGAGTCTGCTTCTTCTTCTTCTCTCACTACCTTCCCCACTCCTGCTCTCTTGCTCTCTCTCTCGCTCACTCTCTCTCTCAAATAAAATCTTAAAAAAAATTATTGGAATTTAGTGGCCTATTATTGAGATTTTCCCAGCAAAGCTATTTTAGTAGACATAGGTTGCTGACTTTGTACCAAGATTCTTTCCTCTCTTCTTTCAGATAGTAAGCCCTCTAAATAGTTGTGAAATTGAATTGATTTGGATTACATTAGAGTTGCCAGATAAAATACAGGACACTTTAGTATAACTATGTCCTGTGTAATATTCAGTCATATTTAATACTAAAAATTATCTGTTGTTTGAAATTCCCATTTAATTGAATATTTGGTTTTTTCTTCAGTTTAGCTTAGTGCTTTGTTTGTTTTTGCTAACTCTGGCAGCTCTATTTATATGGATTGAGGGGCACCTGGGTGGCTTAGTCGTTAAGTGTCTGCCTTCGGCTCAGGTCATGATCCCAGGGTCTTGGGATCAAGGCCCACATGGGGCTCCCTGCTCAGCAGGAAGCCTCCTTTTCCCTCTCCCACTCCCCCTGCTTGTATTCCCTCTCTGGCTGTCTCTCTGTGTCAAGTAAAAAAAAAAAAACACCTTCATATGGATTGAGACTGCCCCATTCAAAGTCACCTAGCACTGGTTGCTTTCAGGCATTTCTGGGAACATGTAATTAACAGATTAAATTCTTTCTTACCATAGAGGGAAGGCTGTTAGATAGCAGGTGGACTCTGAGTACCTAAATTGCATGAATTCTAAAACAAAACCTATCATTCCTAAAGCCCTAATGCATGAAGTTGTTTCTGCTGTTTTGCCATGCTGTAAAGGGCTCAGGCCAGACCTGGATTGGCCTAGTGCAGCCTCGGTGCGACCACTGAACCACTTCTCAAACAGCCAGTGCAGATGATTTATCAGGCATATCTAGACCTGCCGTGTTGAGAACTAATCACACTTCCAAATTATAGGGATCTTAAAACCAAAAGAGGATAACAATTGGGTGGGGGGGGAGATTGTTTCCCACCAAAATTATGACTTAGCAACATAACAATTTATGTATAATAGCGGAATTGGCATAACATTTATTTTTTAAATACAGCAAAAAAAACCCATCAATTATGACATGACTTAAATATAGATAAATTTTAAAAATCCTATCGGAATCTTAGAAATCTAATCTAAGAATTTTAGAATAGGACCTTGATGAGCCAGTAGCACTACATGTCCAGTAGATGGCGGAAGCAGACGAAATCATCTTGTGCAGGTAAATGTTATACCAAACTGTCTCTTTGGATGTGTAATTCAATATAAAAAGGATACCATTAATATACCATTAATACCATTATTGATGGTATTAAAAACTGGATTACCATTAATAACTGGATTAATGCACTTTGACATTTTAAAAAATTTTTTACTTATTTATTTGAGAGAAAGCTTAAGGGGGGTGCAGAGGGAGAAGCAGACTCCCCGCTGAGCGGGGAGCCCAACACAGGCCTCAATCTCAGGACCTTAAGATCATAATCTGAGCCGAAGGCAGATGCTTAACCCACTGAGCCACGTGGGTGCCCTTCATTTTAACATTTTTTAATGGTGCTAAAGAAAAACAATTTTTGCTGTTTAGCAACATTAAAATTTATAAAAGTCAAAGCTGTATGTAATTACTTCTTTTTTTTTTTTTTAGTATCACATTAGTTTTCACCTTCAGGTAGGAACATAAACTTGTTCATTCAACAAACAGTTATTGTGTATATACATCCCAAGCAGGAGCTAGTCACTAAGGATACAGTGGGGAAGAAGATACACACTTGTCTGATGAAAGTTACAATAGATAGAGAACTGATTACAGGGAGATCTCAGGCAATCAGGAAAGATCTTCCTCAGAAAGCTATTTCTGAGTAGCAATTAGTGAAGAGAAGAATAAGAGGTGGAAAAATGCGTTTCAGACAAAGATGGCAAAAAACTAGAAAAGGTAAAACAAAGTGTAGCATATGAAACCAGTGCCTTGAAAAAAGCTCAACAAATAACAGGAGCCTCCCCCCCCGCCATGCAGTATCAAGCAGCCATGCAGGGTGGGGTTTTTCCTACAGCAAATGGGAACCTTCAATCAAAAGATTTTTAAGAACATGTGATCATTATGTGTGTTATTATCACACACATATGAAAAACAAAGAGGTCAGGAAGAAACTTTTGGAGGAGATGGGTGTTTGTGGCATTTACTGTGATGGTTTCATCTGTGTGAACTTTAAATTTATCAAGTTGTATATGTTAAGTATGTGTAGTTTTGTGTATCTCAGTCATACCTCAATAACTGCTTTTTTTTTTTTAAGAATGTATAATAGGGGGTTCCTGGGTAGCTGTGTTGGTTAGGTTCTGACTTTTTTTTTTTTAAGATTTTATTTTATTTACTTATTTGACAGAGAGAGAGAGAGCACAAGTAGGCGGAGAGGCAGGCAGAGAGAGAGGGGGAAGCTGGCTCTCCGATGAGCAGAGAGCCCCATGCGGGGCTTGATCCCAGGACCCTGGGATCATGACCTGAGCCAACAGCAGAGGCTTAACCCACTGAGCCACCCAGGCACCCCAGGTGTCTGACTCTTGATTTTGGTTCAGGTCATGATTTCATGGTCATGGGATCAAGCCCCACGTCCAGCTCTGTGGGCAGTGCAGAATCTGCTTGAAATCCTCTGTGTCTCCCTGTCATCCCCCCCACCCTAAACAGCTCTCTCTCTCTCTCTTTCTAAAATAAATAAAGTCTTTAAAGAACATGTAATCAGATCTGTGGTAATTTAAAAGGTTTTTTTTTTTTAGAGCATTTTGGCAATAGAAGAAATCAGAATTTGATACGAGGAGTTCAGTATTGAGGCAAAAACACGTGAAAGAGAAAGTTAAAGAATTACTTTCTTTGGCATCCAGTGGTACATGGCACTGCTTCCTGAAGTAAAAAGAATACAAGGAGTAGCAGATCATAGAGATCATAGCGAGAGAAGTTCTATTTTAAGCATGTTGAATTTGAATTGCCAGGGGAGATGTCCAGTTGGAAATGTCCATTATAGTGTTAGGTATAGAAGTCTGTAGCTCCATCGAGAAGTATGGAAGAAAATGAGTTTGCCCAGAGAATGAATAGAAGGAAAAGCTAGGTGAAGAAGGAACTGGGAGAAATACCATCAAGTAGGGAGGGATGACTCACCAGGGAGGGTAGAAGCAGAACAAGCTGAGAATTTCAAGTTGACTTTTTTTTTCTACCGTTGTCCTGGAGGGGGTGCACTGTTCCAGGAAGTGCTCCGATACCAAGCTGATGTGTGGAGTGGATGGAGCAAACTCCTATTCCATCTCCCTGCTCCAAAAGTCCATTTAACATATTGTCCTTGGATAGAAGACATCAGATATTAAATTGATAGCAACAGATACTATGCTTGATCTTAACTAAATGGCTGAGAATTTTACTGATGTTCACACTGATTTTTAACAAATTTTTTAAAGATTTTGTTTAGTTATTTGAGAGAGAGAGGGTGGGGAGGGGCATAGAGAGAGGGGGGAGAGAATCTCAAGCAGACTCCACGCTGAGTGCAGAGTCCATCTCAGCAGGGTTCCATCTCATGACCTATGAGATCATGACCAAAGCCAAAATCAAGACTTAGACACAACCAACTGAGCCACATAGGCAGCTCCAAATTGTTTTTGGTTTTGTTCTTTTTAAAGTTTATTTATTTAAGTAATCTTTGCACCCAATATGGGGCTTGAACTCATGATCCAGAGATCAAGAGTTGCATACTCCACTGACTGAGCCAGCTATAAGCCCCTACATTAATTTTTTAATGTGTTTTTGATGTTTAATTCTACTATCATGTAGTCTTCGGTTATAAAACATTGGCTCAAATTCAAATGTGTAACCAGAAGCTTTGTTACCATTTATCTACATTCACCTTTAGAACAGCAACAATATGCAACTACTGAATAATTCAGGTGTTGAATTATTATGTAGAGGCATGCTGGCAATAAAGTAAAAAGGCAGACCCAAGGAACACTCTGAAGCCCAAGTTTGTGACTTTGTAAACAACAAACAGTATTTGTGCTGTGCTCAGAAAAAGAACC
Source organism: Ailurus styani (assembly GCA_002007465.1). Classification (NCBI taxonomy): domain Eukaryota; kingdom Metazoa; phylum Chordata; class Mammalia; order Carnivora; family Ailuridae; genus Ailurus; species Ailurus styani. The sequence goes on from LNAC01000147.1 coordinate 1,541,076, forward strand.
AAAGTGGACAAAGGAGCAGCTATGAGAGTATTAACCACATCACCCCATCTCCAAATCTTATTTTCTAGGTCTCTTCCTTTACTTTCTGTGCAACTGTGAAGTTTTACTTGACCTACGCTTCCATTTCCTAGTCTGTCATAATGGCAGTACCTACTATAATAGGTTGTTGTGAAGATTCATTTAACCAATATAATGCTTATTACTGTTGGACATACATGTTCTTGGTGGTGGTTTTATTGTACTTTACAGTGTATTCTTCCCATGTAATGAGTTCGAGCTTGGTTTTTGGCTCCAAATATCCCTCCACTCTCCACATAATGGAATTGTGTTGAACTACAATGAGACAAGGACAAATTTAAGTCTGAACTAGGGGCAGGTCAAGTAATTTGCTTCTGAACCTTTTTTCCCTAGGCCCAGTCCTTGGGATCTTGGCTTTGACTATCTCACTCAACACAAAGGAAACAGTAAAAATGTAGAAAAAATAGTTTTCTCCCTAAGGTACCCACTCAGTGCACTTATTTCCGAAGTTCATCCTGGTGGCCTTCTGGTCTTCAAAGTTTATTTATTTGTCAGAGACAGAGAGAGAGAAGAAGCAGGGGGAGCAGCAGGCAGAGGGAGAGGCAGGCTTCCCGCTGAGCAAGGAGTCCAGTTCGGGACTTGATTCCAGGACCCTGGGATCATGACCTGAGTGAAAGGCAGATGCTTAACTGACTGAGCCACCCAGGCGTCCCTGGTCTTCAGCTTAGATAATCTCCTGCCTAGTCTGTGTTTCCTTGTATTAGCACATAGACTATAGCATGAACAGATCAGATTTAACCTTGAACCAAAAGCATCCATAGAGTATTTCCACCAGTTCAATTTTTTTTTAAGATTTTATTTATTTATTTGATACAGAGAGAGAGATTACAAGTAGGCAGAGAGGCAAGGCAGAGAGACAGGGAGAGGAGGAAGCAGGCTCCCTGCTGAGCAGAGAGCCCGATGCGGGCCTCGATCCCAGGACGCTGAGATCATGACCTGAGCCGAAAGCAGAGGCTTTAACCCACTGAGCCACCCAGGCGCCCCAGTTCAATTTTTTTTAAAAGATTTTATTTATTTGTCGGAGAGAGAATGAGCACACAGCGGGGGGAGTGGCAGAAAGAGGGAGAAGTAGGTTCCTTACTGAGCAGGGAGCCCAACGTGGAACTCAATCCCAAGACCCTGGGATCATGACCTGAGCAGAAGGAAGGCGCTTTATTTATTTTTTTTTTAAGATTTTATTTATTTACTTGAGAGAGAGAGAGAGAGATCACAAGTACGCAGAGAGGCAGGCAGAGGGAGAGAGGGAGAGGGGGAAGCAGGTTCCCTGCTGAGCAGAGAGCCCAATTCAGGGCTCAATCCCAGGGCCTTTGAGATCATGACCTGAGCTGAAGACAGAGGCTTAACAACTGAGCCACCCAGGCATCCCCAGTTTTTTTGGTGTTTTGTTTTTTTTTTTAAAGATTTTATTTATCTATTTGAGAGAGAGAGCGCGAGAGGCGCAAAAGCAGGAGCAAGGGCAGAGGGAGACGGGAAAAGCAGCCTCTGCTGAGCACAGCCTGACACAGGGCTCTACACGGGGTTTTACACAAGGCTCAGTCCCAGGACCCCGAGATCATGACCTGAGCCTAAGTCAGACACTTCACCAACTGTGTCACCCAAGCGCCCCTACCAGTTCAGTTCTACTCTTCTCAAGAACATCACTCCCTACAGTAGCTTAATTTTAAACTTGGAGATCCATTTATTCTTTTAATTTAGTAATGTCTACACTCAGCACGAGGCTCAAACTCATGACCCCCGAGATCAAGAGTCCCACACTCTTCCGACTGAGCTAGCCAAGCACCAGAAAATCCATTTTAGACTTGACCCAAAGGATTTGCTTCAAAATACAATGGGGAAAATGGAAAGGGATATAAAGCAAGATGGGCCTGGAGTTCATCATTACTGAAGCTGCGTAAAGGGGGCAAAGTGTTCATCATCTACTTTCATATGTCCCTAATAGCCGCGGAAGGTAGGGAGAGGAAGAGAAATTGTGCGATCAGCTATAAACCTAAGGGATGGATCTTTAAGGTCTTGTACATAATCTGTTCTTTATGCTCATTTTTTTTCCTTCCCTTACTCCACATCCAATTTTTTTCTGCTTTGAGAACAGCTACATGTTTGCTATCTCAGGGAGGTAAATAGAAAAACAAGTTTAGCACAGGCAACTTTTTGGTTAAGGCAGGAAACAGACCAGGCAATGTTAAGCCTGCCAGAAACAAAACATGGGTCAGAATCTCAGCTTGTCTAGGTAACTCTGCCACCTCCTTGCGGATAATGGCAGAGACACCCAAAGGCAAAATACAAACCTGAAAGCAAGGACTCCATTTTTGTAAATGACACTGAGAAGGACTGGGACTGAAAAACTTTCCCAGGTGAACTACCTATCCCATGAATGCTTCACAAGAGCTGAGTGAATGGAAATGTGCTAGACAGAAGAAAATACAGGTATACTTCCTACCCGTGAGGTTATAATTTAAATCCAGTAACAAGATTATGTATGCCAAGTGATCCTGACAATATAGGACAGCTCTGAAATAGAACTCAGCCAAGACTTGACTGTAGTTCTGAAGAGACAGAATTTGGATTTGAGAATATTGTGGAAATCCATATGGGCAAAGAAGAGTAATTGGAATAAAGGACTGTGTGGAATTCAGAAACAGTGCTACATCTTAGTTTTCTGTGGCTTATGTAGGTTTTCACATTGTCAAGCACAATTGTACAGCACCAGCAATAAAATGCAAGGGCAAAATGATCTGATTGCCGTAACAGGTAAAACATTTCAGAATCAAAGTTTCAGTGATTTATGCTTTAAAGGATGGTTGTTTCGGGGGCGCCTGGGTGGCTCAGTCAGTTAAGCAGCTGCCTTCGTCTCAGGTCATGATCCTGGGGTCCTGGGATCTAGCCTGCTGCCCCCCACTGCCAACTAAATAAATCTTAAAAAAAAGGGGGGGGTTGGTTGGTTGAACTGTTATCTGGAGTGCACTTATCCTTGGTGGCTTTTACAAATCCTTATGGCAAACAGGAGAAAACCTTACCACCTTGGAAAAAGATGGCTTACCCATGCCCTCCCGCCATGACCCTAACTCTTCCAGGAATAAAAAAGCACACACACTTTGAGATTAAACAGGCGGATTTTATTATCAAATGTAACAATCCTACGAAAACTCTAGTACTGTGGTAAGTAGTACTTTCTATCTTAAAGTCTTTCAGAGCTTTGGGCAGACAGCATCTTAAGGCATCAAGTATAAACAACTCTTTCTGATCTTAAGTGCCAGTTGTCACCAATTTTCACACCATTTTTTTTTTCTACTGCAGTTAGAGGGCCATTGCTGGTCAGGTGAAGAGGGAATATTTGGCTCTCCATTCAAGGTGTTGATCAAAGTAATGCAAAGGAATACAAACAGCAGCCATAGAAATCTGCAGGGCATTGCATCCAAACCAAGGACAATAGGAGTAACTTAAAGACACACGCGCACTTAATCAAATCCTGTTTTCCTCTTTGGAGTTGCATGAGGCAGCAGTACTAGCTAGCTAGTGTCTAATATTGCACTTTTTAGCATAAACACAGCTAAACACACAGTGCTAAACACTGACAGCATCAGTACCTGCTCTAACGGCTTCAGTGTTTACCTCTCCGTCCAGCATGCTGACTATAATCCTAGGCTTTTAAAAGTTTTAATTATTTGACAGTTAAGGCATTAGAGAGGAAGGTTTAAGGCTCTATCTTAATATATACAAGCATTCACTTCAGTTAGTATATTGCTTTCTAGAATACACTGTTCAAATATTCTCATTTTACGATATTAAAAACTATGGAATTTCTCTTATTAAAGTCCAAACCATCGGTAATGGGCAAAGTACAATATAAAATAATACATATGAAGCCACAATGTTCAGTTACAGTTTAAACTAGAAATTACTAACTACACATAGCTGCTTCATTTTTGGTTTCGCATTTTGGCCCCTAGTTCATTCTTATTTACAACTGGTACCTGCTGAGAAAAAAAGATGCAACTTTGAAGCTAGGAGTGTTTGGTGGTGGGTGCTTGAGGTCTTCTGATTTATCCCAAGGTATTTTAAAAGGCAGTTTCATTGGTTTAACTGTAAGACATCATGAGGGCCAAGAGAGTGGGAAAATAGGAGTTTTATTTCTTAAGTTTGTGACTTAAGGATTCCAAGACCCTATTCTTGAATTACTTAGTAAGAGGGCACACTTGTGCAGAAGACATGGAAACAGAGAATGAAGAATGGGAACAGCTTCCACGACAGAGCTCCTGATGGAGATGGTAGACACTAGTATTTTTTGTCCAAGACTTAAAACTTAGGAAACACCTATGATGCCATGTTAGCTGGAAGTAATGGAGTCACCTGATTTCAAATTCACATTTTAAATGCCTATTTGCAATCAGCAAGGAGCAGGCGTGCTGCTTGCTACAAGGATTTGGCTTCACTGGCTCAAATTTTTTACTCTACCAAAAGATAGGGCAAAGGCCCACCGTCCAATCATGTTTGCTGAAAATACTGCAGCCTGAGTGTAGACAAACTCCCCCTGAAGTTGCTAGAAGTTGTCATATCTGACGGCTTCGAGATCACCATACATCTTTCAAACACTGGAAAAAAAAAACAACAATGAAAGGAAATATTATAGTCTCCAAATTTTTCAATTATTGGCAGCTATAAAAAAATTATCTTGGGCGCCTGGGTGGCTCAGTGGGTTAAAGCCTCTGCTTTCAGCTCAGGTCATGATCTCAGCGTCCTGGGATCGAGGCCCGCATCGGGCTCTCTGCTCAGCAGGGAGCCTGCTTCCTCCTCTCCTTGTCTCTCTGCCTGCCTCTCTGCCTACTTGTGATCTCTCTCTCTCTGTGTCAAATAAATAAATAAAATCTTTAAAAAAAAAAAAATTATCTTGAATGACACAAGGTTTTAAAAAAAAAGCCTTAAGGTAGTCCAAATTTTTATTTTACATAAACATAGTTGGCATTTACACAGCAAGTTTTCAGGGAGTACAGTGCTGGCAAATGAAGTTTATGGGATAACTGGCATTTCCACAACACTCTACCCTGTGTATTACGATGCATGATAAGGTGTGTTTTCACCTCCACACTTCACTCAGCTCCTTTGTGGAGAGACCATTTTACAAGTCTATACGCACACTGACATTCCTCAGTCTGGATCCTCAAGTTACCACAGCATTCTTCTGATATTAGAGGCTCAATACCATTATTAAAACCATTAAGACAATTTTTAAAAATTAAATTCTAATATAAGAAATTTCAAATAATGTGAAACAAAAATATCTGAATAAGCAGCAATGAGGCATGACATTATAGGAAACATGAACTCTACATGTCAGCAAGTAGCTGATTAACAACCAGCCTATAAGATTATCCGCACAACTATCCTGTAAGATGACCACGTTATCCCCATTATACAGATGGGGAAATGGAGGCATAGAGCAATTAAACCAGTAATCAGCAGGTCCAGAATTTGAACACCGATTGGTTCCACTATACTATTTCAATCATACACCATCCTTGGGCTCCATGCTCAGTGGGGAGTCTGCTTGAGATTCTCTCTCTCTCCCTCTCCCGCTTCCCCTGCTCATGCTCACAAGAGCTCTTTCTCTCTCCTTCTTAAATAAGTAAATAAAACTTTAAAAACTACTATGGGATGCCTGGGTGGCTCGGTTGGTTAAATATCTGCTTTCGGCTCAGGTCATGGTCCCAGGGTCCTGGGATCAAGTCCTGCATTGGGCTTCTAGCGCAGTGTGGAGTCTGCTTCTCCCACTGTGTGCCGTCCCCTCTGCTTGTGCTTTCCAACAAATAAATAAAATCTTTTCTTAAAAAAATCACAATAATTTGGTGGCTTAAAACAACGGAAACTTATTCTCTCACAATCCTGGCAGCCAGAAGTCAGAAATCTAGGTTATCAGCCAGGATGCATGCCCTCCAGCGGCTCTTGGGAACATTCTTTGCCTCTTCCAGCTTCCGATGGTGGCAGGTGCTCCTTGGCTTATGTCTGCATCATCCCAGTCTCTGCCTCCATGCCTGTACTGCCCTCTCTCCTCTATCTGACCCTTCTCCTTCTGCCTATTTTTTTTAAAGATTTTTATTTTTTATTTGACAGAGAGAGAGATCACAAGTAAGCAGAGAGGCAGGCAGAGAGAGAGGGGGAAGCAGGCTCCCCGCTGAGTGGAGAGCCTGATGCGGGGCTCAATCCCAGGACCCTGAGATCATGACCTGAGCCAAAGGCAGAGGCTTAACCCTCTGAGGTACCCAGGAGCCCCTCCACCTCTTTTATATCTGCATTAAGGGCCCACCCAGATAATCCAGGATAAACCCCTTCTCTCAAGATCCTTAATTTCCATTTTTGTCCAGATAAGGTAATAGTCACAGAATCCAGGGATTGAGAACCAACATACATCTAGAACCACCATTCAGCCCGCTACAAGTACTTGCTCTGCCATGCTCTTATTTGCTCAATGGAAAAAAGAGTACCAAGACTGAAACTAGAAGTGATGGATCTTTTGGTCAGCTTGGTCATAAGCTGTAAGACTCTGAAAGTTACCCAGCTTCTTGGGTTTCATTTCCTCATCTGTCAGATGGAGCCATGGGGGCACCCGCCCTGAGGCCTCACAGTGCTGTGAGGAGACTCAAGTGGCACTGGAAATATAAAATGCTTAAAGAGCATTAGGCACTCTCTTGGTGTAAGAGATGGCTAGTGATGATAAATCTGACTATTAATACAGATGAGTTGAAAATAATATATAGTCACACTATATATAAATTTATGAGGAAAATAAATTATCCAAATTGCATGAGGGCATTCACAAAAGAAGCTGAAAGGAGACATTCATTGTGGTTATTTCTGGAGGGTGGAATTATTAGAGACTTCTCTGTACCTGTCTATGTGTTCCAAATTCTTTAAAATGAGCACACAATACTTTTGTGATCCTTATCCCCAGGGTTGCTGAGATCACTAAATAACTTATAACTCAGGCCAAGTGTTTCACACAGTACTCCACATGACTTTTTAAAATTTTTCAATATAAAAGCAGATTAATCTGATATTAGAATAAAATGTAAAAATCTGAGTTTTAACAGAGCACATGATTTGCTATTCTATCCTGACCCCAAGCATAAGATAGAATCAAAGCTGAGTAATGGTTATAGTCAATTTAGGATATTTCTTTTTTTTTTTTTTTTTGATATTTCTAATGTAATAGCAAAAAGTTCCATTTCTAATTCAATATGTTCATTTTACTATATAGATAGTATGTTTATCAAATTCATAAATGGCATTTAGAGGATGAACAAAGAACACTTGAAATGACAAAGTATGGACCAAAGAGAGTATCGGAAGACTAGATTAATGTACCCCCATCATTGTGAACTAAACTAGAAAATACTCTACTTCCCACTGTGAAGTATCTGGGCATGATACTCTTTGGTACCCAAGAGATCTTGAAACCTCACAGAAAATGGCGGGGAATCATCACCTCTATCCCAAAACGGGGGTTTCTGAAAACTTCAGAAGGAGAGTCTAAGAACCCAACTGTCACATTTCAAGGACAACATTATACTACTGGTAACCATGTTTCCCAATTTAGAATCCATATGGTTAAGGCCCGTAGGCTCCTCAGCCATAAAAATGGTAACAAAACTTGAAGATGGTATGCCAGGAAACCAATTTCAGCAAACTCAATAATTAAATATGAAGAAATTAAGCCACATCAATTCCTGACCATGTCCCCACAATATATTCTCTTCAAACAGTCTCACACAGAAAGTCCTTTAAATATCCTTTAAGAAAAGGTTATTGGGCGCCTGGGTGGCTCAGTGGGTTAAAGCCTCTGCTTTCGGCTCAGGTCATGATCTCAGCGTCCTGGGATCGAGGCCCGCATCGGGCTCTCTGCTCGGCAGGGAGCCTGCTTCCTCCTCTCCCTGTCTCTCTGCCTGCTTGTAATCTCTCTCTCTGTGTCAAAAAAATAAAAAAAAAAATCTTAAAAAAAAAAAAAAAAAGAAAAGGTTATTAATTAAAAAACTATTTTCAAAAACCATCTTGGTTCCTTCCCTCTAGACTTTAGACAATGAACCTTAAAAACATTATGTTAACAGAAATAAGCTAATCATGAAAGACAAATATTGTGTTATTTATGAGGTACTGAGAAAAGTCAAATGTACAGAAACAGAAAGTAGAAAGGTAGTTGCCAGGGGCTGAGGGAGGAGGGAAATGAGGAGATCAGTTTGAGAAGATGAAGCTAGTTGATGGTAATGGTTACATAATCATGTGAATGTACCTAATGCCACTGAACTGTACACTTAAAAAATGTTTTATGTTATGTATACTTACCATTAAAAAAAAAAGAAATGGAAAAAAGTGCACCCAACTCAATAGAATTACCATAGGACTCAGTGATGCCACTCCTATAAACATACCCAAGAGAATTAAAAACAGGTACTCAAATATTTGTACATAAATATTCATATCAGCACTATTCAAATAGCAAGAAGGTGGAAACAACCCAAATATCTATCAGTAGAGAAATGAACAGAATGTGGTATATCCATACAATGGGATATTATTCAGCCATAAAAAGGGACGAAGTACTGATACATGCCACGACAAGGATGAACCTCAAAAATATGTGAAGTGAAAGCAGCCAGACACAAAAGAGTCACATGTTGTAGGATCCTATTTATATGAAATATCTAGTAGAGGCAAATTCATGCAGATGAGGAAGCATATTAGTTGCCAGGGTCAATGGGGAAGGAAAACAGGGAGATACTGCTTAATGGGCATGAGGTTTCCTTTTGGGGTGATTAAGAGGTTTTGGAACTAGATAGAGATGGTGGTTGTACATGTTGTGGAGACACTAAATGCCACTGAATTATAGACTTAAAAAATGATGGATTTTTTTTTTTTTTTTTTTTTTTTTTTTTTTTAACAAAAGGAGAAGNGAGGCAGGCAGAGAGAGAGGAGAGAGGAGGAAGCAGGCTCCCTGCTGAGCAGAGAGCCCGATGTGGGCCTCGATCCCAGGACCCTGGGATCATGACCTGAGCCGAAGGCAGCGGCTTTAACCCACTGAGCCACCCAGGCGCCCAAAATGATGGATTTTGTTATGTGACTTTTACTGCAGTTTAAACAAAACCAAAAAAAGGATACCCAACCTGCATTCCACACGAAATACAGCAAATGGATTTCCATATGGAAAAGTTTTCCCTTAGCCCAAAATAACATACAACTATTATCCACAAATGTTGCTTAGATACTGTCTGCGTGGATGACACACTGAGTTCCCGTCTCCCATTTCTTCCAGGGTTTCTGACCCTTCTACATCACACCAAAGAAAAGGGGAAACTTCTCACCCAACTCATAAGAAACACTTTCAGATTCTTGATTTCTATTTGTTTGGCCCTTTATGATTTAGCTTTCACATCATAGTGCCTTACCTTCTTTTCTGAGGATGGTCTAACTGCTGGGGCCCTTAAATACAAACCCATTCTTTGGGTAGAGTCCTGGCCTGGTCATTTGTGTGTACAAGTCCATCATCGGCTGCATACTAAAATGCAAGTTAGAACAAACAGGATCAAAAGATGGACAAACTGTCACTACGGATCATTTAGTATTTCAACCGAATAGATCTACCAACAGTATTATACTCTATTTAGACTGGAGGAAACAAGTTAAAACTCTTGGTATAAACCACATATATAACCACAAATCCCAAGTCGCTACATCCTACTTAACATGTCTAAATACCTTTTAGGAAGGGAGTTTGATTGAACACTGGGAGAAGAAAAGAATACCGTAACACAATCAACACCAAACCTTTCAGATCTTGCCAACGGTCCAGTTTCCATGATACCACAGGCATGACTAGATACAGAAAAGTACCAACTATTTGCAAGATACTGTACAGTAAGCCCAGCCCCTGCAAACAACTCTGCTAACTTTAAATATTAGATGTTACTTGGAACATCAGCCTAATTCTCTCAAGAGAACAGCAAGTAAAAATATCAGCCATGAGAGGCCCAAGAGATACTGATTAAAGTATTTTGAGAAGAAACAAAAACTAGCAGTATCGAAACTGCAAAGCCATTAATAGTAAAGGGTAAAGCAAAGAGCAAATAAAGTTAAAGGAATTATGTAAGAATATCAAAGAGTCCAGAAGAAGAGGCCCACCAACTAAAATACAGATAATGGGTTTATTTTCAAAACCAGAATGACATTCTCCTGACCAAATATTTTCATGGTAGCTTGTCTTCATATAATCAGTTCTCACTCTATAAATCTCATTTATCAAAATGGGTCCAACCCAGGCACTTTAACTTTATAAAATTACAGAATTTTTCTTCTGTGTTTTTTTGTAATCTCTATACCCAATGTGGGATTCAAACTCACAACCCCAAGATCAAGAGTCACATGCTCTTCCAACTAAGCCAGCCAGGTGCCCCTACAAAATTACAGATTTGAGGGCGCCTGGGTGGCTCAGTGGGTTAAAGCCGCTGCCTTCAGCTCAGGTCATGATCCCAGGGTCCTGGGATTGAGGCCCACGTCGGGCTCTCTGCTCAGCAGGGAGCCTGCTTCCTTCTCTCTCCTCTCTCTCTGCCTGCCTCTCTGCCGACTTGTAATCTCTCTCTCTGTGTCAAATAAATAAATAAAATCTTTAAAAAAAAAATTACAGATTTGATAGCAGAATCTACTTCCTGCATTGTGTTTTAGCCATCAGAATTCTTCCTGTTTTGTAAATCCTTGCCCTTTCTGGCTTCATACCCCCTCTCCAAGTATGAAGTATAGAAAAATTAAATTGAAGTACAAGGAACTTTGCTAATGGTAGAAGAAACATACATCCAAAAATTATATTTAAGTATGTTTACAGAAAATTACATATGCCATTATTACCTCAAGACATTTTTTTAAAGAATCAGAAACTATCAAAAGATTTCATTCACTCAACCAATATTACCACATATTTGCTTAATTATATGACTATATTACATAACCATATAAAAATCATAAATAACCAGAAATCAAAAATAGCAAGAAATACACCATAAACAAAGACAAACACAGAATACATTTAAGAGAACACATTTTTAAGTTATCCTCCACTGATTTTGTCTTATGGTTAAAGCAATACCAAAACAATCTGAAATCCTATAGCTAGTGGCTTACTACCAAAATAATGGAGAACCAGAATGGGGGGGGGGCCAGGGAGATGACATAAGACTCTCAAAGCCAGAAAATATGAGCCTTTATTTAAGAGTGATACAAAAGATTTCAGATGCATGCACGTAACTGCCTTAAAGCTCAAATTACTGAAGACGTTGGAATAATCTGATATACTTAATTGGGTAAGTGAGGTTCCTATGTAATCTTTAAGTATAATCTTTAAGATTAAGTATCTTAATCTATCTCTAGGTCCAACATGGGGCTTGAACTCACACCCTAAGATCAAGAGTTGCATGGTCTACCAACTAAGCCAGCCAAGCACCCCAGGTTCCTACATAATCCTAATTCATTGATCCAGTTCATAAACTCCAAGCACTTCTCAAATGCCTTGAGATGAAATAACTTTGCACCATCTTCTTACTTCTGATTATACCACGTAACTCTAACCTTTAATGATTCCCAAGAAGCTAGCAGAAGATAAACTACTACAAACTTATTTGATCTCAACTCTGCAACAGGTCAATCTTTTAGCTATAAATATAAAAATACCTGCTTTTATTTGTTTCTGGTAGAATAAATACCCACAAAAGCCAGCCATAGAACTCTCCACAATAAGGGCAAGTTTGCTTGGGATGCCTGGGTGGCTCAGTTGGTTGAGTGTCTGACTTTGGCTCAGGTCATGATCCCAGGGTACTGGGATCAAGTCCGAATCTGGCTTTTTACGGAGCAGGGAGCCTGCTTCTTCTGCCTGCAGCTCCCTCTGCTTGTGTTCTCTCTTTCTCAAATAAAATCTTAAAGAAAAAAAAGAGCAGTTTTGCTTAATGTCATAACCAATTTACATGTATATGACCACTTAATTCTATTCAGTGTGAAGGTAAAAAGTCAGTTAGTCAAAACAAAAAAACCTAATTCACCTGACCCATAAAACCTGTAACTTTCTTGAACTGGAAAACATTGGGAGAAAATACAAACTCAAATGTTTATTTTGGTCACATTAGACAATTTCTTTAATAGGTTTCACTGAAAGTCTCTATTCCTTTCATAACCTCATAAATCTCACTATGAAGTTTAGAAAGTAACTTTGTTTAGCCCTGCAAGAGCTCCCAATAGGCAACATAATGGCTTAGGGAAGAAGCAAAGCATCGTTAGTAGTCCCCCTTACAGGAGTTTCAGTTACCCTCCACTAGAAGCAGAGGGTCCTAATGCGACATCACGATCCCTAAGTCTTTCACCTCACTTCCTCTCACCACATAGGCATTTTGTCTTCTCACACCATCTCATCACAGCAAGGGTGAGGACAGTACAGTAAAATATTTTGGAAGAGAATGATCACATTCACATCTCTTTCATTACAGTTCTACTGTATTATTGTTGTTAATCTCTCACTGTCCTAGCCTATAAATTAACATGGGTATATAGGGATAAGAAAAAATAGCATATATAGGGTTTGATACTCTGCAATTTCAGGCATCTACTGTGGGTCTTAGAATGTTTCTCCCATAGATAATGCAGGAAAGACCCAGTGATTTCTGAAAAACATCTTACCTCTAGTAAGAATTAAGCCTGTTAAGCCAGGCAGTAACAAAAAGTAACTTTCATCCAGCTTTCATTAGATTTTCTTCATTAGCCAGGAAATACTCTGTTAAAAGCCCTTATGACCATTAGAGTAACTTGGTGGGTCTGTGGCATCTCCACTAAGATCATTTTAGCTGAGCTCCACAATCCTCCATGATTCGTGGATGCCAAGCTTGTAAACCTGGTTTTGTTTTGTTTTTAAGATTTTATTTATTTATTTGACAGAGAGAGACATCGAGAGAGGGAACACCAGCAGGGGAAGCGGGAGAGGGAGAAGCAGACTTCCCGCCCGGCAGAGAGCCCTATGTGGGGCTTGATCCCGGGACTGGCATCATGACCTGAGCCGAAGGCAGACGCTTAACAACTGAGCCACCCAGGCACCCCTTGTAAATCTGTTCTGACAGTGAAACAGCCTCTGTAGGCACAACCCATACAACGCTGTACTGTAAATGCTCAGGGCCTATTTTAGGAATTGACAATTATGTCTATAAACACTATTCAACTCTAGAGACTCAAAGTTCAGCTCCAAGAAAGATAATTTTTGCTATTGATGCAATAAAAAGGCTTCAGGATACTGATTTTTAGACATCGCAGGAAAGGAATTCGGGTTTTAGGTAATTATGTCATTTGTGGAAGGAAATTGCTTAGATGTGATGGCATTGAGGAGATTTTGCTTCCTGTTAAAGAGCTCTTATCAAGAAACACCTCATTTTTTAGCTTGAGTCAGAAAACAATTGATGGACATCAGCAGTGGTAGAAAAATCCGGTCAGACTGAATATTTGTTTTACAAGAATTATAGCAGATCATTTCATAAAAGGCTAATTATCCTACAGCTCATTTTAGTAAGTCAGCCTCTAAAGATTCATTGAGTCTCCTTTGTTTTTTTCCAGGTTAGGCAGAGAGGCCTCTAACCACTTTTTAAATACTCAAACTTCATGTTTAAGAACTTTTTTATTGTTGTTAGTCAAGAATTTAAGGAAAACTCCTCAGCAACCAAAAACTATTCTAGGTGAAAAGACCCACAATGTTGTGTGCTCTAAAGATCTTTCCCAAAGTAGCCCAATTTTCAAAAAGACCACCAACAGATTATGTTGAGACAATTAGAACAGCACGGAAAAGCCCTCATCTTGTCAAAGGGGTGAGTTTCAAGTTAGCACTCAGACGCCTAGTCCCTCTGACTTTGCCTCTGGTTCTTTTTGCCTCTGTAACCAAATTTATCAGCATGTGTACACATGAGGTTCAGAGAATCTGCTTCTTTCCTGGCTGCATTTTTCAGGCAAATCAAATTAAGTAATAAGGGCACTGTGTATTTTTCTTCTTCAAGCTACTGACCTGGTAACCTTGGAAGAAGTTAAGAATTTCCTTAACTCCAGTATTGTAGGCCAGGCCCTGCATTCTGACCACCGTGCCAGGCTGTGGAGGGACACCGCTAAGATTAGCAGCTGTAGGGAAGTAGCCAAGACTATTGGGCGAACCTGGGGGGCTAAAGGGAGAGAAAGCACAGTGAACCAATAGGAACAGACAATGTCCAATATTTACTCTAAAAACATTAGTTACTTAAGGAAACAGACTTTCTTAAGATCATCTTTCTTAGAATTCTCACTTATCTCTCCAGAGGAAGAACACCATAACTGATCTATCCCATACTTCCACAAAAGTCAAAAGTTGAAAAGTAGAATGGTTAATATAGAGTTAAGTGCAAGCCTTCCCCAGAGATCCAGTTCTGAGATTCTTAAAGGGACAGGAAAGAAAGAATTAAACCTTCATAGTCACACAACCACAAAGCACCACTTCCAAAGCCCAGTTCATTGATGATTAACCAGCTAGTTACCAGAACAGTAAGGCATGAAAAGGCATGAATTCAAAGGACTTCTAGGAACCAGCCACAGTGACCAAAATTATCTAAAGTTATTGCTCCAAAAAATACACTGTTCTACCCATATGTACAAGCAATTTATAACACAAAACACAAAGTACCATAGCACTCATGAGTTTAGTTCTTCCAAACTGACTGGGAAAAAAAAGGTAGTGAAGTGGGTAAACTGGAAGGGACACATAACAAATTGGGTAAACTGGAGGGGACACATAACAAATTAAATCAATCACCATTAACACAAGGGGAAAATTGATGCCTGTGTCCTCTTGTGTATCTGCAGCAATTACCTCCAAGGAGAAAGCCAAGTGAATACATAATCATTCTTCATGTGGTAGCTCAAGTGATTACCATACTATGAAATTAGTTTCACCCTGTCCCCCACCCAACCTGTTGTTTTCCATCACAATTAGTGGCCAGATACCCATAATTGAAAATATATAGGTGGAAATTTTTTTAAGGACCTTATTAGCTTAAAGAGCAATAAAGACCCACAGCTTTAAATTATTAAATCTTATAAATCTAGGTAATTATCTAATTCCAAAGACCAGTAAACACATAATGGAAGGGACTAAAAATCTTTGAGATTATTTATCCTACATAATCTTGATGGGTTAAATAGGAATTGGTGCCAGATGTGCAAATAGTTCCAGGTTCCTTTTTTTTTTTTTTTAATATTAGCACAGTAACTTTGAGTAAGCCACTTAATTTCTTGGAACTTCAATTTCATCATTTGCAAAATGGAGATAATAGCACCTTTTTAGTTTCACAGAATTGTTTCTTCAGATTCAATGATACAACATACCAAATTACCCCATAAATCAGAAAATGAAGTAATTTATGTTATTTCCATATCCATCATTCCATTTCATCTTTTTTAAGATTTTACTTATTTATTTGACAGAGAGAGACACAGTGAGTGAGAGAGAGAGAAAACACAAGCAGGAGGAGTAGGAGAGGGCGAAACAGTCTTCCTGCCAAGAGAGCCCGATGCAGGGTTAGATCCCAGGACCCTGGGATCATGACTTGAGCCAAAGGCTGAGGCTTAACGACTGAGCCACCCAGGCGCCCCTCCATTTCACCATTTTTTAAATATCAGAGCCTGAAAAATATTACTTGACATCAAGCTACCCTTAACCTTTTAGGTGCGTATAAATCAGTGATCCCCAACTTGCTTGCAAATTAGAGTCATATGCCAGATGTTTACAACTCTGAGGAGAGGCTAGATAGAGACTAATAGTCAATCTATGTGCAACTAGAAGAGAAGAGACAGAGGGAATGCTGAACTTTACACCTGAGGAGAAATTTAGCCATCACCCAGACACACCTCTTCACTTATACAGAGGTAGAAACAGAAACTAAGAGTTAAATAATTTCCCAAAGGTCACACAACCAGTTAGTTCTTCACAAAACCAGAAGAACCACCCAGATTTTTCAACCACCATTCCCTCACTCAAAGACCATATTTTGCTCATGTCAAGTGCCTGATACTCACTCTAATTCTCAAGGACCACCAAGCCTTCTCTGTGTATTTGAGTTATTAGGTTTCCATACTGACTATGAGACTCAGATTGTTTCCACAGTATACAACTTACTACCATGATGCTGTCCTGGCACATTCTAGTCCTTTGGCTAAAGATCACCTATAAATTAAACCTAGGTGTCTAGTACATTCAAAATATGAACACAACAAAAAAGAAAAATAAAAGTTACCAACTAGAAATGTAAGGTTTTTGTTTTTAAAGATTTTTATTTATTTGACAGAGATACAGTGAGAGAGGGAACACAAGCAGGGGGAGTGGGAGAGGGAGAAGCAGGCTTCCCACTGAGCAGGGAGCCCGCGATGCAGGGTTTGATCCCAGGACCCTGGGATCATGACCTGAGCCACCCAGGTGCCCCGGAAATGTAAGGTTTTAGGTGACAATTATGTTCGGTATCTATAAGGTAGTACCTATTCTCATGAATCATACTAAACTTAGAATCATACCTTTGTTTTTTGCACCAAGATTCGTGCTATACACAAGGCATCTTAAAGAAAATTAAACAATTGTGTATCTACCTGACAGGACACGAGAATAAGAATTTTCTAAACCCGGGCGCCTGGGTGGCTCAGTGGGTTAAAGCCTCTGCCTTCGGCTTAGGTCATGATCTCAGGGTCCTGGGATCGAGGCCCGCATCGGGCTCCATGCTCAGCAGGGAGCCTGCTTTCTCCTCTCTCTCTGCCTGCTCTCTGCCTACTTGTGCTCTCCCTCCCTCTGTGAAATAAATAAATAAAATCTTTTAAAAAAAAAAAAAGAATTTTCTAAACCTAAATGCCAAAGCTTTTCAGATTATTGAAATAAGAATCAACAAAAAGAATTTATGAAATAAAAATGACAAGATGTAGACAAGGTAAACCCCTATTAGAAAATAAAAAAGAATGTACTAAAAAAAAGGTAAAATCAAAAAACCAGTTAAGTGGGGTGCCTGGGTGGCTCAGTCATTAAGCATCTACCTTAGGCTCAGGTCATGATCCCAGGGTCCTGCATAGGGCTCCCTGCTCGGCGGGAAGCCTGCTTCTCCCTCTCCCACTCCCCCTTTTTATGTTCGCACTCTAGCTGTCTCTCTGTCAAATAAATAAATAAAATCTTAAAAAAAAAAAAAAACAAACCAAAAACCCAACAACTTAAGGATAATATACAAGATCCATACATAAAATAGATCAATTTCAGTTCTATTCACTACACTGAAAACACAAATTTGACATTAAGAAAGTAATTCCAGGGGCGCCTGGGTGGCTCAGTTGGTTAAGCGGCTGCCTCCAGCTCAGGTAATGTTTCCAGGGTCCTGGGATCGAGCCCCGCATCAGGCTCCCTGCACAGCAGAGAGCCTGCTTCTCTCTCTCTCTCCCTCTGCCTGCCACTCTGCTTACTTGTGCTCTCTCTCTGTCAAATAAATAAATAAAATCTTAAAAAAATTAAGTAATTCCATTCACTATAGCATAAAAAAAAAAACCCCAAAAAAACCACACCAG
Source organism: Ailurus styani (assembly GCA_002007465.1). NCBI lineage: Eukaryota > Metazoa > Chordata > Mammalia > Carnivora > Ailuridae > Ailurus > Ailurus styani. The sequence goes on from LNAC01000147.1 coordinate 1,558,770, forward strand.
AGGAAAAAAATTAACATAGGAATAGCTAGACTTGTACACTGAAAACTAAAAGACATTGCTTAAAAATAAGATAATCTCAATACGAGGAAAGACAGCCCATGTTCATAAATAGAAGACTTAATATTGTTAAAATGACAATATGTCTAAATTCACCTAAAGACTCAATTCAATAGCTATCAAAATTCCAACTGGTTTTTGACAAGAATCAAAAAAACTGAATCTAAAACATACAAGGAAATGCAAAGGACTCAGAAGAGCCATACTCCCTTGAAAAAGAACAAAGCAAGAGTTACATCTGCTAAATTTAAAACTTACTATAAAACTATAGTAATCAAGGCAGTGTGGTACTTCTATAAAGGTAGGTAATGATCAACGGAACAGAACTGAGTAGCCAGAAATAAACCCTAACATTCATGGTTCATTTGAGTTTTGACAAAGATTCTAAGACAATTCATCAAGTAAGAATACAAAAGCAAACCTTGGAGATATTGTGGGTTTGTTTCCAGACTACTGCAATAAAGTGAGTATCACAATACAGCAAATCCAATGAAGTTTCTGCTTTCCCAGGGCACGTACAACATTTTGTTTAGACTATACTGTAATCTCTTAAGTGAGAAAAAGCTTTAGGACTAAACACACAGTAGATATACCTTAAAAATATTTTACTGCTAAAAAATGCTAAGTACCACTTGAACTTTCAGCTAGTTGTAATTACTGATCACAGATCATAACGAAATAAAAAACTATGAAACATTTCAAAAATTGCCAAAATGTGAGAGAGAAATGGAGTAAATGCTGTGAAAAAGATGGTGCAGGATTGCCATAAACCTTCAATTTGTAAAAAACCTCATATCTACAAAGAGCAGTAAAGCAAAGCACAATAAAACAAGGTATACCTGTTGTCTTTCCCATAAATAGTGCTGGAATAATATACATATGCAAAAGAATGAATTTAGGCTTCTATCTCATACTATATTAAAAAAACTTCATCCAAGTTGAGTAAGACACCTAAATATAAGAGCTATAATTACCAACTCTTATAATAATATGTAGGAAATCTCCACAACCTTGGGCTATATGTTACAACAGAACAATAAGTGAGAAAATGAGACACTAATAAACTGGACTTCATCAAAATTTGAAACTTTTGTGCTGTAAAGAACACCATCAGGAAAATGAAAATAACCCATAGACTAGGAAAAGATATCTGTAAATCACCTCATCAAGTCTCTCATCTAGAATATATAAAGAAAACTTGCAACTGAAAAATAAGAAAACTAATCCAGGAACCCCAGGGTGGATCAGTCGGTTAAACATCTGCCTTCGGCTTGGGTCATGATCCCGGGGTCCTGGGATCCAGCTCCAAGTCTAGCTCCCTGCTCTCCAGGGAGTGTGTGCTTCTCCCCCTACCATTCCCCTGGCTTGTGCTCTCTGGCTCTCTCTCTCTGCCAAATAAAGAAAATCTTAAAAAAAGAAAAAAGAAAACTAATCCAGTTTTTAAATGTACAAAGGATTTGAACATTTCTCCAAAGAAAACATACAAATGGCTAATAAGTATATATTAAGATACTCAAAATCAACAGTCATTAAGGAAATATAAATCAAAAACATGAGAAATCAATCCACACCAAAGAAAATGGTTAAAAGGAAAGAGTTTAAAAGGTTGTGGACAAACTGAACTCTCATACATTGTTGGTTAGAAATGTAAAATGGAGGGGTGCCTAGCTGGCTCAGTCAGTGGAACATGGGACTCTTGGTCTCCCGGTTGTGGGTTCCAGCCCCATGTTGGGTGTAGGGATTGCTTGAAAAAATCTTCTAGAGGTACCTGGTAGCTCAGTCAGTTGAGTGAGTCTGACTCTTGGTTTCAGCTGAGGTCATAATCTCAGGGTCAAGAGGCTCTCAGGCTCAATGCTGGACAGAGAGCCTGCTTGGGATTCTCTCTCTGCCCCTCCCCAGGCCAATCTCTCTCTCTCTTATTCTTAAAAAAAAAAAAATTCTTTGCAGAACAGGGAAATATATATAATACTGGGGGCCAAGGTCCCTACCGCATCAGAACACTCATTATACACATTATTGAACACATGCCTTGTAATACACTTCCTTCACGTATTAATTATAAACTACTAACACTGGTAATACTAATTAATGTTATCAGATGACATTCAAAATAGCGGTAGTCATAGTGTGACAATATTCATAATTTGAAGACTTGCCATATTTCTCTGGAAAAGAGGATCAAAGTGTTATCTAAGCTGTTAAAGTAATAGGTTAAGGAAAAGATTAGAGAAAGACATTCTCCTCTCTGATGAGTTACAACATATTAACATAGGAAACACTGCCTTGCAAAATTATTGCAGACCCTTTGTATCAACATTCATAACACGATAGTGTTACAAAGACAATGTGCTGGGCCCTTGGGTGGCTCAGTGGGTTAAAGCCTCTGCCTTCTGCTCTGGTGGTGATCTCAGGGTCCTGGGATCAACCCCTGCATGGGGCTCTCTGCTTAGTGGGGAGCCTGCTTCCTCCTCTCTCTCTGCCTGCCTCTCTGCCTACTTGTGATCTCTCTCTCTGTGTCAAATAAATAAATAAAATCTTAAAAAAAAAAAAAAAGACAATGTGTTTGGAAAGTGACTGGAGAAACACTGTTTGAATCCCAGTTAGGTATAAAGGCTAGAGTCAATTTTTATGTAGGAATTTTCTTTTTCTAAAAAAGTTGTTTTTTGTTTTTTCTAAGCTCACAAGGCTCAACATGGGACATGAACTCATGACCCTGAGTTCAAGAGTCAGTGCTTAACCAACTGAGCCACCCAGGTGCCCCTAGAAATTATTTTGAAAGTAAACTTGTTGCTCAATTGAAAGCACAAAATAACAACATAACTGATCCTCTTAGATATTTAGAAGAAAAACAATTAAAAAAAAAAGATTTTGAGGGCGCCTGGGTGGCTCAGTGGGTTAAAGCCTCCGCCTTCGGCTCAGGTCATGATCTCAGGGTCCTGGGATCGAGGCCCACATCAGGCTCTCTGCTCGGCAGGGAGCCTGCTTCCTCCTCTCTCTCTGCCTGCCTCTCTGCCTACTTGTGATCTGATCTCTCTCTCTCTCTCTGTCAAATAAATAAATAAAATCTTAAAAAAAAAAAAAGATTTTGAAAGAGAGTGTGCAAGAGAAAGCATGGGGTGGTGGGTGGGGGAGGGAGGGTTGTGGAAGAGAGGAGAGAGGCAGAGGGAGAGGAAGAAGCAGGCTCCTCACAGAGCCCAACCCGGGCTGTATCCCTGGAGCTGAAGGCAGACAGACGCTTAATGACTGAGCCACCCAGGCGCCCCTAGAAGAAAAAATTTTGAGGGGTGCCCTGCTGACTCTGTTAGTAGAGACTGCGACTCTTGATCTCTCTTTAAGGTATTCTTGGGTTACTGTTTTTTAAATGCATTTTTGTCTTCTTGTTGAATGGGAATAGAGTACAACTCTACTGGGAGGTACAAAGTTAGTAGTGTAAATCCACCACACTCCTTTCTCCCAGCATATGAGAATTCCTCTCTACAAGCAACCCTATTCCAGCTTTGAACTTAAATGGAAAATGCTTTCTATTGAAGGCATTTTGCTTTTGCTAGGAAAAACAAAAAAGGTAGTTTAAAAGACCTCATTAACTTGGGGGAGCCTGGCTGGCTTAGTTGATAAATCATGTGACTCTTGATCTCAGAGTTTTGAGTTTGAGCCCCATGGTGGGTGTAGAGACTACTTAAAAATAAAAATCTTTAATAAGAGACCTCATAAGAAAAATCAAACCAAAAGTCATTAATCTAAAATGTTAAATCAAATTCATAGATGAATGTCAATTCTTCCTTTAGGCCTCCTTCAGTGTAATCTCTCATAGACATACCAAGGAAATGCTTAAGGCAATAAAGGTGAAAGAGGGTTATCTTATCAACACTGACATATGTGTTTTAGTAAATTCTCCTGCTTTAAAGTCATTAGTGCTTTGAGAATAAGGTGCTTAAAGATATATTTGGCACATAAATAGTAGCAGGCAAAAGAAATTACCTCTAGGTTTTCTACTTTAAAATGTTGGGGGGGCGGGGGAGGGGGAATGTGCCCAGCTGGCTCAGTGCGTAGTGTGCAGCCTACTTAAAGAAAAAACATTTTTTAAAAATTCTAGGATAGGAGTATAGCGGGGTAAACTGAAATAGATGAAATAAGATTGCAAAATATAGATATTGTCACAAGTAGAGAGAAGATAATCTCTTGACTTTGAAAATTTCTATAATAGAGTTTTCTTAATGTTATGCTTGAAAGTAACAGGATTCAAATTTTTTAAGAAAAAATTCTTAGAAAAACAAATTTATCCATCAGAACAAATTGTTTCAGGTGTTTTGAATGATTATCTTTCCTTGATATTCACCGCAGTATAATTTTCTGCCATGCTAAAAAGAACATCAAGCATATTTGCATTTTAAATCCCTGAACTCCTCATTACACGAATAAAGTCTTCAGCCTAGCAGATGACTACTTCCTCCATGAAAGCTATACTGAATTCTTACTGACAGCAGAGTTAGCTGCCCACAGCAGTTCTTGCTTTGTGATTTAGAACTGTCCTCCAAACTGAAAAACCTTAGTTAAAATCATTCCCACCGACAAAAATTATCTGACACTTCTCCGTTATTACAACATTGCTTGATATTGTATTATTACAGTATTCTGGTATCACTTCATTGTATGCTGAATTCCAGTTTGCATTTGTAGCACTAAGTATTTAAGTTATAAAAAAATTATTTTAATAACCAAGAAAAATAATGACCCCATACTGAAGATAAATCTTTTTTTCCTAGTCCTATCGGAAAACTTTCACCAAATAAATTAGAAAGTAAACTGGCTGCCAAATGTTACTATTGGGAGAAACTTGTAAAGTGTGTAGGAGATCTCTCCCCACGATCTGTTACAATTGCATGTGAATGAAATTATACTTATCTTGAAAGCTAGGTGTTGAAAATACAAAATAAAGGCATCTCTCAGAAGGTTGGTATTTTTTTGGTTCAAATGCAAAGAATTCCAGATTAGAATACAGTAATGCTATACAACAAACCAAACAGTGCAGAATGTCTCAATATTACTAGATATACATATTCATTGCTTAGGCAGAAATAAGCTGATTGAATAACAAATGGAAATGAAGCACACTCATGAATAAAATATCTCTTGCTCTCTTTCTTGGTTCAAGGTGATAGGTTACTTATTTACTGTCCTACCAAAGGTAAGGTGATGCATATAAAGACATTTATGTGAATCTGGTTTTCCTTAATTGGATGGCACAGAATTGAAAAATCAGCATATTTCTCACCTATGCCACAGCTTTGGTGCAAAGGAGAATATATTTTTCTAGGAAAAATGAAAGGGGAGGATAAAAGGTAGGACTCTCCTCTTGGAGAGAAAAGGTGTGATATAACAGAGTTTTGAGTGATAAGCAGGATGGGCATAAATGTATACGCCCTTCTAATTCCTTTGTATCCTTGGCTAAACTCTAGGATATTGGGTAACTGAAACTGTCTTCCAAAAGGGAGGGGAAAATCCATAAGCAGAAAATAAAACCATATATGCTTTTATTTCACTTACTCTTCAAAATGTTATTGTCACAGCCAAACATTTAGATTGCTAAACACTTCTTTAATAATAAATGGTTCATGTTTTCTCCTTAAATGTTCCTCAAGTAACCCAAATCCTTATGATAAAAGATGCCATATCTCAGAGCAGTAGCCACTGGAGAGTTTATCTTCAAATTTTTTTTTTAATATTTTATTTATTTATTTGACACGGAGAGGGAGATCACAAGTAGGCAGAGAGGCAGGCTCCCCGCTGAGCAGGGAGCCCAATGCGGGCCTTGATCCCAGGACCCCGAGATTATGACCCGAGCTGAAGGCAGAGGCTTTAACCCACTGAGCCACCCAGGCGCCCCTATCTTCAAATTTTTAAACAGACCAAATTAGAGATAAAAAAAGACAAATGCCCTCTAGCTGAAGAAGACTTCTGAGGTCACTGACTTAACACAGGGTCACACACACATTCTGTCAGCCACCCTATACTAGGAAGAGTCTATGTTTTATTAATCCTCGTATTCCCAATAGATCTCACAGAGGTACTAAAAAATAGTTTGCTCCGTTAAAATGAAAGTTAAAAACAGTTAAAACTGGGGTGCCTGGCTGGCTCAGTCAGTAGAGCATGCAACTCTTGATCTCAGGGTTGTGGGTTTGAGTCCCATGTTGGGGATAGAGATTACTTTAAAAAATAAAAGTATAAAATCCTAAAAAAAAAAAAAAAAGTTAAAGCAAATCACTTATTTTCGAGGGGACTTAAAAAAGAAAACCTCCAAAATAGGGGCACCTGTGTGGCTTGGTGGGTTAAGTGGCAGCCTTCAGCTCAGCTTATTATTGATCTTGGGGTCCTGCAATGAGGCCCTGCATCCTAGGGCTCTGCCCCCAGGAGGAAGTCTGTCTCCCTTTCCCTTTGCCCCTCTCCCCTACTCATGCTCTTGCTCTTTCTCAAATAAAATCTTTTTTAAAAATCTGAAAAATATATTAGCATCTTAACCTCTTAAAGTTAAGGAACACATTGAATTACTCTCAAGTCAAACTGATGTATTTCAGGGCGCCTGGGTGGCTCAGTGGGCTGGAGCCTCTGCTTTCGGCTCAGGTCATGATCTCAGGGTCCTGGGATCGAGGCCCACGTCGGGCTCTCTGCTCAGCGGGGAGCTTGCTTCCTCCTCTCCCTGTCTCTCTGCCTACTCGTAATCTCTCTCTCTCTGTGTCAAATAAATAAATAAAATCTTTAAAAAAAAAAAAAACAGGGCGCCTGGGTGGCTCAGTGGGTTAAAGCCTCTGCCTTCGGCTCAGGTCATGATCTCAGGGTCCTGGGATCGAGGCCCGCATCGGGCTCTCTGCTCAGCAGGGAGCCTGCTTCCCCCCTCTCTCTCTCTGCCTGCCTCTCTGCCTCCTTGTGATCTCTCTCCCACTGTGAAATAAATAAATAAAATCTTTAAAAAAATAAAATAAAATAAAATAAAAAAACAAAAAAAACCAAAACTGATGTATTTCATAAAACAGGAGGGAATTTTAAAAACTTTAAAAAGAGACAAAAACTCCAGAGTGTCTGATTAATATCCTTTTTTAGCCTCATAGACACTCTCATAAGCCTTCTCCATTATGAGGGAATATGATCAAAATATACTTGAAAACTTACACAGGAATTTTTCAATAGCCTCAAATGCCTTTTAGTGAGGTCAGGTTAGACAGTTAGTGGTATTCCACCAAAACGGTAAACTATTTTATAGTTTGGAATTTATTCTTTAAATTATTCTAGATTTTGTGGTATAAATAAGAGGACATTCTCATGTTTTAAACACTTTGGGTAATCTCACTGTGATTAGGAAAATGTCAATTAAAATAATGAAATATGTTAGGGATTATTTGAAGTATTAATTTTAATACACATAACCTCCAATTAAAAATTTCATTTCTGGGGCTCCTGGGTGGCTCAGTCCGTTAAGCATCTGACTCTGAATTTCAGCTCAGGTCATGATCTCAGGGTGGTGAGACTGAGCGCCCCATTGGGCTCCATACTCAGCGGGGACTCTGCTTCTCCCTCCCCCTCTGTCGCTTTCCTGATTTGCACTAAAAGTATTTTTTTAAAAATTCCTTTCTGTGAAATTGTCCTATAGAAATATAAGTACTTAAAGATCAATATGAGCTTTGTTTAGTAGAGAAAAACTTTTTAAAATTAGAGGTCTAAAAATAAATTGTTAAATTCTGTTGTATTTTCACCCTTCTAACCATCATGTGGAAGTTACAAGAATGAGGTAAATATATATATATTCCTTAGGAAAGATGTCGATGACCTAGTGGCAAGTTAAAAAAAAAAACCAAAACAACAAAAGGGACAAGTGAGCAGTACATGTTAACCATGCCACATTATTTAGAAGTACACACATATGTCTTTATCACCAAGCCAATAATAGTGTCTGTTTCTAGACTTAGAGGTGTATAAAATGGCAGTCCGCTTTTACTCACTATATATACTCACTTCTATACTCTTATATGTATCTACAAGGACCTTACAAACTTAAAACTACTAGAAAAAATGAACCTACAGCCAAGGGCCCAAAATGACAGGAGGTATTAAGCCATAAATGTCAGTTCTGCTTGACGTTGGGGCTTCCATTCAAGACTCGAATTCCCACCTTACCATGTTAGCCAGCTATTTCTAAGGAATTCCTTCTTTTCATAGGGTCTAGATTACAAGTCAGTGATGGAACTGGATACTTGGCAAATGTATTCTAGAGTGGAAAAACTGCACCAGGCACCCAGAGGAACAACGCATTTCACTCCTTACATCCTGATGGTCTAAGAACGGTAGACAAAGATCTTTCTTATATCCAGAGCCCACGACTAGCAAGTGATTGTCATAGGGTCCAGAGTAGGTGACAGACCAGATGCCTGACACAGTGCTGAACTATGAACAATGAGTCATGTTTCTGAGCCTTTCAAACCTTCAAAATATGGCCAGCTGACGATTATTATGGCCTTCTCCCTATTCTTTTCCAGTAGAAAAAAGAATATGTGCAATAGCATTTCTGATTTTTTTTTTTAATTTTATTTTTATTATTTGCCCAAGGGGTACAGGTCTGTGAATCATCAGGCTTACATCTTTCACAGCATTCACCAAAGCACAAACCCTCCCCAATGTCCATAACCCATCCACCCTATCCCTACCCTCCCACCCCCCAGTAACCCTCAGTTTGTTTTATGAGATTAGAAGTCTCTTATGGTTTGTGCATTTCTGAATGTTTTTAAAACACCTAACAAATTAACTAATTTAAGTAAGAGAGGCCACAAGCTTCACTGCTACTGAGATTCTACAGTTTCTGCTCCCTTCTAGAAAACTAGATGGAGAGGGAAAAAGGCTACAATGTAATATAGCAACTATGGGGATTGGACAGGTTACTTCCAGGTCCCTTATCAAAAAACCTCACTTACATATTGGTGGATGTACTCAAAACATTTAGTCAAAATAGCTGGGAAAGGAAAAATAAGGCCTGGTGTAATTTTTAAAATTTTGAGCAATATTGCTTGTGCCAAAGTAAAACTGAATTTTAATAAAAATGTATCTTAATAAAGTTTTAATTTTAATAAAATAATTTATTTTAATAATGAACCGGTCACTGGCTAAACAGATCTTTTTGAAAAGAAAATTTGAAAATGAGGTCATTAGACATCCAAATTAGAATCACAAGCAATCAGACCTAGAAGGGGCTTGCAAAAACTTGGCCAATCTCATCATTTTATAAGAACCAGAAAGGTTAAGTAACTTGCCCCAGTTAGACTAAGAGCTGAGACCAAATCTCAGGTCTCCCAACTTTCAGACCAACAGCTTTCTCTCCATTATACCTGCTGCCTTCCAGAAATTGATCACAACCACAAAGAATGAATCAGATTAAAAATATGTTGATTCTAAGAAAGTACTGAATAATCTCATCTTGGACATGTTAGTATGATTTGGGGGACGCAGCACAGAAGTCCTATAAAATTTAAAACAGTATTTATTGAGTCAACATGTGAATTGATTTGACTTAAAAAATATAATTGCTGTTATGAATTTTCCTGTTTTGTAATCTGTTCACAGGATATTGCCACACTGTTATGATGCTTATAGTGCTACTTACTTGTGGCCCTAATACAGGAGAAGGAAAAAATGAAAGTTGTATACATAGGTAACCTAGGAGATCCTGCTGTCAATATATATTTAAAAAATGAACTTATTTTGGTCTCAAAACAGCCTTCTTGGTCGGACAGGTAGGACAGAAGCTGTTGCCTGCCATCCTAATCTTCAGTGGCAGACAGTATTCTTTTGTGAACTCAGGCACTGCCTATCAAAGGAGCCCTTTGTTTCCGTCCCTCATTTCCACTTCCATCAGAGCCTTACCTGGGGTAGTATGCAGTGTAGTTCATGAAGAGCTGAGTGCCCGCTGGGTAGTAGGCTGTGGTGGGCTGTAGTGCCCGTGGATTCAAAAGCACAGAGGGCTGATAAATGGCAGCTTCAGTAGGAATAACTGCTGCAGGAGCTGGAAATGTGTAGGAGGGAGGAGATAGGCCTAAATAAGCAAAGAGAGAGACTTTGAGACATACTGGTCCCAACGGACATTTGTGCTAGCTCTCAAGTCATGATGTTACTGCTCCATACATACATTTTATTTTGTTTCACACATGCATACATTTTAACGAGACCAGTTCTTTATCATCCCAAGCAACTTTTTTTATTGTATATATTGAGTATTTTCGGAAATTTTTGTAACAATGTCAAATTTCTCAAATGTGTAATCTTCTAAAGTTTGACAAAAAAAATTCAATAGTAGGTAATTTTTTGGTGAATCTTCAACTCATCATTGAATCCTGATCTTCCAAATAAAATTTGATTAAAATGTCCAAGCAACTTCCTTTTGACTGTATAGATGACACCTAAAAATAATCTCAAAACCCGAAGACCTAGAAACTGGGAAAAACCATTTTGTGACATGTGATTTTTTGTTTCCTACTCCTGAGTGCCAGTTACCACAATCTAACCCTTTGAGGAAAGAAACACAGGACTGACATTTAGTATATATAATGTCACACTAAAAGGTGGTTATTGTTGCTTTTTTGAGAGCTATGCTTTTCTCTCACCTTGTTATCTACTTTGTAGTACAGTGGAAGATGAAAATGGTTAGGATAAAAATGATTTCATGAGTTACATGCATTTCACGAGTTCTAGGCCAAAGCACAGATGGGTGCCAGAATGAACTGACCTAAGAGTAGATTAACTCTGCATTATTTCCACCTAACTGAACCCCAGAAGATGGGCTCTAAAGCTTAGCTACATCTTTGGACCTGTTTTAAAAAACAAACAACAACAACAACAAAAAAACCCACTACCAAGTCTGAAAAACAACTCAAGAAAAACATGCTCAAGTCTCACTGAGAGCTGGCTGATAAAAAGCTGACTGAGGTTGAAGAGAACAGAAAGGATGAAATTCTGTTATCTTCTAGTTATTCAACATTTTCTAGGCCCCATAACTCTTTTAAGTCATACTAGTTACTGTTCAGTAGCTGTAACATGTGGGATGAACACAACTATCCAGGCCATCTGTGTTCAACAGAACAGATAACGGAATGGTTGCCTGAATTTAGAATCCTTGAATTTGTACACCTAGAACCATCGAATATATTTTGCAAATAGCTGAGGCCGAAGGGGTACCTTGTCACAGGAAAAGCTCTATTATTGTCTCTTGAGTTTCTTAGGAGTCTCTACATGTGTATGGAGATGGGTAAGAGAGTCTGCTGCACAGGGTTACATAAACCAAAGACCAACAATACTGATCTCATATTCAACTTTTAGGTATCTCCTTCATAATTCACCAAAAACTGTGCTGCATGTTTGATGATTCCTGACCTTAGAGACTCCACAAAAGGGCAAACAGAACAAACTGAAGCACCTAAGTCATATAGAAAATTATAAAGCCTATGCCCATACCTGGCTTTCGAAACTATCAAGTAATTTGTTATAGGACAATATAAAGAAAGGTTGAAAATTTTGATAATAGGTTAGGCTGCATAGGTTTGAATATTCCTGAAATGAAAGGATAGCTATTCTTTTAGTCCTAAAAAAAGAATCAGATGTGTATATTCATAGATTAGAAAAGTGGAGTTTACCTTTAAATGTTCAACCTTTTGAGAAAGTTAAAATTTCAATAAACAAAGTTTAAAATTTTAAAAAACACTGAGACTATAGCAGCATTTCTTTCCCAGATTTAATAAGAAATTCCTCAGGGGGGAGTAAGCAATCACTATTTTAACTTCTTCAGTTGTTTAGATTAAAAAAAAAATCCAATTTCTCTAAGTTTTTTGGTTGCTATAAAAATAGGAAATCACCTCAAGTGAGTTGGTAGGTTAAAAAAAAAAAAGTCCAGTTGAATAGGCATAATATTAGCATGTATCAATTGCAATTCTGACTTTTTTTTTTTTTAAATGAGTGAACTCTTCCGCTGAAATAGCAAGCAGTCAATTTTGGTTAAGATTTTGGGGGAATATTAAAATACATGGACATCTATTTTTGTGTGGAAAAGCATTTTAAATTTTTTCTATTACCCTACGGCTTGTAAGACGGAAGGTGAAAAAAAATGAAAGTCTTGTGAAGAAAGTCTGTAATGACCAGTTTCCACCAGGAAGAGAAAGAAGTAAAAGAATATCGTAGCAGAATAATTTGGGTTACACAGCATGAAGAAATTCCCTTATCTCACAATGCTTGATAAGATTATCACTCAAGGAAATCGTAAAAGTTACTGACATTATCAGTAGTTTATGGACAGAATACATAGGACTAAGATCACTCTAAGATATCACTTAAATCCAATCATAAGTTTCCAGAATTTGATACTCATTAGCCATCAACTCTTAAGATATTCACCAACAGCAAGCAGCAGATGAATGGAATTATTAGCATTTAGGAAGTCCAAGGGGGAAAAAAAAGGATTAAGCCCCACCAAATGTTCTATGAAAAATACTTTATCAAACAGTTTTATTGCTATAGATCCCTCCTTACAGAAAGCGACGTCCTAACACACTCCATTTTATTGGGATCAAATACATAATCCAGTTAGCTTTCTCCATTATCTTTGGACTATATTCCAAGTGCTATATTCTTTAAACATACCCAACATGGCTCCTAACAAGGTATGTCTTATTCAAAAGTGAAAACTGTGTCAAAAAGATTCAAGTTTTAACATCAGATCCGCAAATGTTCCTTAGTCTCGAACCACAACATGGTCTCCAGACTAAAGGGCTTATTCCTCTCACACAGGATTCCAGATGGCTTGCACCCAGGTGCCAATGAGCAAGAGCACGGCTTGAAATTAAGCACTGATCCTGCGATCCAATGGAAACTTTGGCTAAATTTATTTACGCATTTGTGGGGGGTTTTTTTTGGTTTTTTTTTTTTTTTTTTTACTAACTAGCTCATTCCAGATATCCTGGAAAGCAAGAGAAGTTCTCCCCCAGATTATCCTTTCCAAAAAAAAAACTTAATGCTCAAAAATTAAAAATGCAAAATGGAAATCAAATCACCCTTCAAAAAAAAAAAAAGGGAAAAGAGAAAGGATCCAGCCATGCTTATTTTATCTTTAAATGCGTATTAAAATATCTACATAGCCAGTTTGCCTCCCAGAGTCAGTGCTTATCTTGAGCACACTAAGCTTCAGAAATCAAGTGCTTATCACTGGAAAAGCAAGAATATAATTTGAAAGGAGGTATTCGTAGCATCTCGATGGGTGTCCACAACCAAGGTCTTAGAATTACCAGATACTACCGATTTCAGATGGGAAAGCCTTATGTAACCCCCTCACCTGCCTTAGAAAGAACCAGGGGCACAGAAAGTTATGAAAGCAGCTTAAGCACCTACCAGCATATAGCGTAGAAGAGCGCCAAGACCCAAGAAAAACTTACATGGTAACTTACATGGCGGTGGGGATAAGCCATTTCGATTTAAAGTGCCCCCCATTAACACAAAGTTCATCTCCTCAGCTGAACACTGAAAGACTTCAACATATCTGTCCTTCATGGTTTTTTTATGACACTTCTGTGCAGCCATAAATGCTCTGTCCGCAGACTTCATCTGGATAAAGGCATCTCCTGATGGGCGGCCCTGAGCGTGTGGGGGAAGAATAAAAACAAAAGGAGACTGTCTCCTTCAACAAGGAAATGGTTGCTTACAAAACATGCAAAGTGACAATCACCCATAGTACAGACATTTTAGCCACAAAATCTGGGTGACAAGTGTTGTCTACTGACACCTAACTTGTATTTTATCACCTCATCACCAGAATGGCCCACAAAACCTCGGACAAAGTTTTGAGAGCTCATTGCTGAAAAAGATTCTTTCTCATTTCTGCTAATTAGTATCAGATTTACAGGGTTTTGAAAGGGGTTTGAACTGGGGTTTCAAAGTATAGGACTGTATATTGGGTTTTGCCTTTCCGAAAAATCCGATTAAATTTTGATTGAGAAGAACTAAGAACAGAACCAGTATAAGAGCTTTATGTTTACTCCTACACGAAGCGGAATAAACCAGTGTTCTGTGTTGGCTCTCAGCTGTCTGTCACTGACCCGCAACATCCATTTCCCTTCTCCCTGAAGCCCGCTGGGATGTGGCCTTGGGAACAGGGAAGGGGGAGAAGGAAATGGGAACTGCAAAGCACAGTGAGGGTAGGTGAAAGCTGTGTATCAGCCTCGCTTAGGAGTACTTCTCTCACCTCTTCCCTGGCCCCTCCACCTTAAACCTTGGCCAGATAGGTGTTTATAGACATTTCCTCTATTATTATTAATTGCTTGCTAAAAATCCTGTTTAAAACTAAGCTGATAGACCTGTTTCACAGAATCAGAACATGTTGGTTTTCTTTAACATGGACATTTTATGGGGGAGAAAAACACATGATCAGCTTTTAAGACTCCTTTCTTTCCTGGATTTCTTTAAAAGTCTCTGGGGGGGCGCCTGGGTGGCTCAGTGGGTTAAAGCCTCTGCTTTCGGCTCAGGTCATGATCTCAGCGTCCTGGGATCGAGGCCGGCATCGGGCTCCCTGCTCAGTGGGGAGCCTGCTTCCTCCTCTCTCTCTCTGCCTGCCTTTTTCTGCCTACTTGTAATCTCTCTCTCGCTCTGTGTCAAATAAATAAATAAAATCTTAAAAAAATAAAATAAAATAAAAGTCTCTGGGGGACTATTTAGTGCAAATTATAACCATGCAAGTTACCATAAGAGTTACCATACCAGGGAAATCAGGGATACCAGGGAAACCCAGTCCAAGATGGAAACCTAACATCTTTGAGGTAGCTAAAAGTTCGTCCATCATTAAAGAAGCATTTCTCCCAAATGCAATCACAATAGGTCAGGTGGGTCAATAAAAGGCAAATATGTCCACTGTGGTTAATCAAAGAACAATAATAGCCCATAGGTTATTAGAAATGGTGCTCAAAGAGAAACCAATTTCCTAGCGATGCTGAATTGTAGGGAAGTTTTATTCAAAAGGACTCCCACCAGTGAAGCATGTTGAGAGGGTACACATTAAAAGTTGCATAGCTTAATACTGACATAAGAGTTAGAATGAGCATGTGCTGGTGTGGAAAACCAAGTCAGGGGCTCAGGAGGTTTGCTGATTCCTCATACTCTGACTAGTAATTGAGGAAAATGTTGATATTTCCAATACACACCTATATTCAACCCATAATGCTCAGAGAACATTTTTAAAAACTGATGCAACCTTGCTTTTAAAAGTTCCAAAAGTTTAACTGGAATCACTTGGTTGACAGGTTTTGAAAAATTCGGTCCTGCTTACCATAGCCCACAATGCTGGTAAATCATTCAGCAACTAATTGGATTAATTTTGTTTAACCAAAAATCAAGGGACACCAAGACAGGAACTACTTTTTATATGCTCAGAATATATACTTGTATACCATCAGAATTTGGTTATCCTTTGATGGAGGCTTCTCCATCATTCATTAACACATTCAAGCGCCTATTATTATGATCTCCTGTTTCAGGTGGTACAGATACAAATCCTTACTAAGTCTGCACTCTACTAAATATCATTTAATGTCATATATATAAAATAAGTGAGTTCTAACCAGTCTATAGGTAAAAAAGACTCTGGACCACAGACATGCTCTTTGATTTATATAGGGTCTACAATCACTTTCACACTACTACAGTGAAGCTCAGTAGCTGCAACAGGAAAATGTATTAGATGTGTTTGTATCCTTCCTGAGACTACTGATAACCTGGTGGACGTAACTGATGGTGGAATCAGAGCTGAATTTAAATTACCATGCTAATGAGAGCATTCTTTCTGGAGTTCATCCGAAAGGCCTGAGGCATCTACAGTTAAAGTTCTCCTTAAAGACTTACGGTACCACTGATGAATACCTGTACATTTTTTTTTTTTTTTAAATGGAAGAGAGCCTTTGTTCCTCAGAATAAGCAAATCAGTTTTCCAATAAGTTACTCCTTACCTGGTGATTCAATACCATGTGAACCCCATGAGTTCGAATATCTGTGGAAAACTCCCCCAAAAAGTCCAGGATGTCCTCAATTGTGGCCGCATAGGGAAGACCTCGAAGGCGTATACAGTCTCTAACATTTGTAGGGGGCACAAATTGCTGAGGTAGTACTGGAATAATGGGAGGGGTTGGAAGTGGAATAAGAGGGGCCGAGGAGAATCGATTCAGCACCTGTACTCGAAGCAAAAGAGAAGTGGTTTAGAGCCTTGCTCTTCCAAAGTGGTCTGCAAACCAGCACAGAAGCACTGTGGAGCTTGTTAGAAATGCAGCGTCTCGGTTCTGCCCCAGACCTAGGAAACATGAACCTGCATTTTAACAAGAGCCCCAGGGAATTCATAAGCATGTTCAAGTTTGAGAAGCTGCTATGGAGAAAGGGACCCCTACTGCTCAAAAGGGAAACCAGGAGAACCCCACTTTTGTCAAATGCAGGCTGAGGCACATGCCACACACAATATGATGTGCTTCAATCAAGGACTGGTCTACTGGACAAGTACCTGGACATGGCTAAACATGAACTTTTGTAGCACTCTATTAGATTTCATCTCACGAAGCACAGTGTTCCCCTTAAAACTGTTATCACATTCTACTTCCAAACCCAAGCAAGAGAATGACACGGTAAAGGAACCACAAGTCAAACAATGACTCTGGATTATATTACAATACAATGCTACATTTATTAACAACATATAAAGCCCAAGACTCTATGGTTGGTAATGTAAGAATGAAAAAAATTATCTGGTGACAACAGAATAATCAGTTTTGATGTGAATTTGAAAGAGTGGCAAGACAGGGCATCTTGACCATTTTTTAAAGTCATGGAATTTGGCTATCTTGAAAATGAATGAGAGGTTTGGTATACTTAGGAGAAAGGATTACTCCCAGGCAAACTCTATAATAAGGTTCTGGTCTATCTTTAAAAAAATAAAAAATTGGAAAAATTAAAAAGGAGCATGTGGGTGGCTCAGGTCATGATTCCAGAGTCCTGGGATTGAGCCCCACATGGGAGGGGACTCCTCCTTCTCCCTCTTCCTCTGCCTCCCCCTCCGCCCTCCCCCCCAACCCCCAATTCATACTCATTCTTTCTCTCAAATAAATAAATAAAATCTTTTAAAAATATATAAGGTTCTGGTCTACTTTTGCCTTAGTTTAGAACATGCCTACTAGTTTATAATACTAGGAAGTCCTTGTGCAAACAGCATGTGTGACATCCCTAAGTTTCCTGAACTTACTTCTGTAGCCTTAATATGCCATAAACTGAAAATATAGAATCAAAACCCTCCCCCCAAATTGCCCTAATTTCCTCATTCCCACCCTGTTCAGTGCTAAGAGGTAACAGAAATCAAAGAATACAACACAGCCAAAGAAACCTCAGAGACAGCAAGATTTTTGAAAAATTGCATAAATAATCCAGACACAGCACAAACATTATGGAATGAACATGCATAGAAAGTAAGTGTGGTTGTAGACAAACTCAGCACAGGAAATGGTCAAGCACCTTCTAATATCTGCCAAAAAGGAGGAGAGCAAGTAGTAATTGAATGAAATGATTATTAGGAATGAAAAGAGGACAGTGCAGAGCATATGATCACTTCAGCATTTCTTAAATAAATTAGTAGGACAGGCGCTGAAGTGGAAGTTCATCTATCACCCAAACCTCATTATGGTGAAGTCATACAGCGGCAGCATACGCTATACCTAAACCAAATCAATATATAGTAGCCAAGGCCCTGGAGTAGTCTATTCTAGGCCAAGATTTTCATAAAACTGTTCTTCCAGTTAAAGATCTAAAATCTTGTTTTCCCCTCCTCTGGTTTGGCACTGATGTGTTTAATGTTTGAAGCCTCAAGCATGTTTAACATATTTTAGAAATCCAGAATTTATGATACTCATTTTCAGCAAGGTACAGAATTGTTTAAATTGTTAAGGATGTTCATAGTTTAGGGTTCAAGAGCACTAGTACATCAGGATGCAGAACTAGCTTAAAACGTCACATATGTTTATTCCAGGTATAAAAATCATGTTGGTATCCTACCAGGTGAGAGGTTCTTTTCAACTTTGGGCAATTGTTTCAAATCATAATACACAATAGGCTTTGCAGAAAGAAGCTAGACAAAATCATTTCATGAACTCACAGGGATGATAGTAGAGTTAGTGTCCTAACTTGATTGTAAAAAAAGATGAAATGTATCATTAAAGCTGCTCTGTTCTACTAGGGAACCCAAGGAGATTTAAGTTGGAAGAGCCACATGTGAAGCAGACTGCATGATCTCAGGTAGAAAAGAAAAAGGAAGACCCTTAAAGACCCTTCAGCTGGTAAGTCAAGAACAGCCAAAAGCCTTGAAACCCTACAAATGGCTTCATGTCTGGATCATTTTGGGCAACTGATTGTCCCATCTGTGCCTCAAAAACATTTCTGAATTCTGAAAGGGAATACTACGATAAAAGGACACTTTATATCATCACGAGCAGTATGGAACTGCAAGCCTTTTGGGAAATAAATTTGGTAAGATATTAAAAACCTTAAAAGCTCACCCCATCCAGTTCTAAGGAATCAATCAGAAATTGAGAGTTTCCTAAGCATGTTTATCTAGAAATGTCTTATAGATGAAAAAAGGCCAACCTAAATGTCCAATAGAATTTCTAAATTATGTACATAACATTAAAAATGAAATTTTTTAGACATGGGTAAACTTGCAAGATAAGTAGTTTTTAAAAAAATATAAAATGTGTCTATAGAAATATTCTAATTACATAAAAATAAATGCATTTTCTCTGTGTACATAGAAAATAAAAGCAGCTATCTTCTAATCATGAATTTTTTTTTTAAAGAATTTATTTATTTATTTGACAGAGAGAGAGAGAGAGAGAGATCACAAGTAGGCAGAGAGGCAGGCAGAGAGAGAGGGGGAAGCAGGCTCCCTGCTGAGCAGAGAGCCCGATATGGGCCTTGATCCCAGGACCCTGAGATCATGACCTGAGCCGAAGGCAGAGGCTTTAACCCACTGAGCCACCCAGGCGCCCTAATCATGAATTTTTTTAAAACGCACCTATACTTTCTGTATTTTTCAAGTTTTAACAGAATAATGTAGGGTTGTTCTTGGAAATAAATAGAAAAATCACCCAAAGCCACCAAAATGCTCTAAAAAACCAACCTGCTGGACTTCAGCTGCTGTGCTCCTGAAGAGTTCAATGTATCTTTTACCCAACAAGTCTTTATGCTTCCTCAATGCATTCTGTGCATATTCTTCACAGGCGAAGAGAACAAAAGCATCCCCTGTTGGCCTACCATCTGGATAGGTAACAAAGAGGATGCCTTCCTTTCCCCCAGTGATGGGGCAATGCTGTCCAAAGAAGGCCACCACTTCATCTGCTGTGGCTGTGAAAGGGAGCCCCCGCATGCGGACAATGACTTGATTTTCCTTGGAGAGAAACTGGGCTACCTCATTGGATGTACCTAGGGAACACAAATATCAGGAAGCGTGCGGAGAAACGGTTAAGACATCAACTTCACCAAGCTTAAAATGGTAAAATTCTTGGCAATGTCTTGAGTTTATCATTAAAACTCATACTCCCACTGAATTCATGACAACATGCCAGGAATCAGAATTCTCTCCCCACAAATTTGAAACCTTCCCCCTTGCCCAATTTCATAAAACACCTAACTTGGGAAGGTGGCCAGACAATTAAATCCTGGGCCAATCACTGTACTCTTCTCACGGAGAGGCAGTAAGTCATCATGCTAGGTAAGAGCACAGATCAAGGAACTAGAATGCCTGGGTCCAAGCCTGACTTTGCCATTTACTAGGCTATGACTTTAGTCAGGTTTAACCTTTATATTTTAGTGTCCTCACCTGTAAAATGGGAGTAAAATTACCTACCTCACAGATTTATGATAATTAAATAAGTTACTACACATAAGGCACTTTGGTTATTTTTGTTATTATTTTCCTGATTACTTTTTATTAAGAAAAGCTCAAACATAAGGGAAGTATAATGAACATGCATGGCAGTCAGTTTTCAGATTTATCAACATTCTGCCTGTCATAAAGCATTTTTTACAGTACTGTCATATAGCAAATATTCAGAAGAACTCATGTACTCATAACATTTTCCTTTATTTTAATATTTTTAAGTAGGCTCTATCCCTAACATGGGGCTTGAACTCACAACCCCAAGATCAAGAGTTGCACGCTTTACCTACTGAGCCAGCCCAATGTCCCAGGAACATTATCCTTTAAGAGCAAACTCTCTTACTACCCACATACCATGAAATCCCAGGATTAATGTAGGAATTAACTTTGCCATCTATCATGGAAGCTCACAACCATAGCAACTCCAAATATATTTTATCCCCAACCAATATTAAACCTCACTTTGGGATTTTGGAAACACTTAATCTTGAAGCTCCAAATCTGGAAGACTTCGTATATCTAAAGGATTAAGTGTCAGAACGGAAATATACCAGCAAATTTTGCAAACAAGATGTTTTGCTACAACTTCCAACAGTTACAGGGATTTTAACCAGGGCTATACATTACCAAGATACAAGTGTTCTCTATATTTAAGGTCAAAGTCACCCTAGTATATATTTGGCAATAGTATATTTTCAAAAGCCTCTTAAAAGGTCTACCTGCATCCTTAGATTTAGCTATCCTAATTTTTGAGTTATCCTAATGAGTGGCACTTACAGAGATACAAAAATATTCACTGCAACATACTTAGGGTGAAAAATTGGAAATGAGTTATAAATGTCCAACAGGGTATTTTTTTAAAAAAAGTATGGTACATAATACTGTATATTAATTAACATTTAAGAGAAATTTAGTTACATGGGAAAATATTCATAATATACAAAAAGGAGAAAGTTATAAAGCTGTATGAACAGAGCAACAGAAACTTACAAGGTAGTTTTATCTACAGAAAAAAAATCTGGGCGCCTGGGTGGCTCAGTGGGTTAAAGCCTCTGCCTTCGGCTCAGGTCATGATCTCAGGGTCTTGGGATCGAGGCCCGCATCAGGCTCTCTGCTCAACAGGGAGCCTGCTTCCTCCTCTCTCTCTGCCTGCCTCTCTGCCTACTTGTGATCTCTATCTGTCTGTGTCAAATAAATAAAATCTTTATTAAAAAAAATCTTTCAAACCATATTCGATATTTTTTATGCATCTGTTACTTATAGGTTTTAAAGTAAAAAAATCACTCAATAATGAGATAAAGACAATATTGTTCCCATTTTTTTTCTGACCTTATTACTGCAAACATTATGTACTCAAAACATGTTAGAGCCAGAAAACTACTGTGTTCCTGGCCATTGACTGATGAGTTACAGAAGCCTGAGAGAAAACCTACAAGCATATATCCAACAATTCCAGGTATTCTGGTGTGGCTGTTTGGAAGTAGTTTTCAGACTATTTAATTTCTTGAAAGAAAGGAAAGAAACTCTATCCCTTTGTACATAACTTTACAGGACCCTTTCACCTTTATATGGTATTACTTTTTTTTTTTTTAAGATTTAATTTTTAAGTAATGTCTACACCCAATGTGGGGCTCAAACTCACAACCCAGGATCAAGAGTCAGACAGATACTCCAATGACTGAGCCAGCCAGGCACCACTGTATGGTACTATATATATATAATTATTATTTTTTTAAAGTAATGTCTACATCCAACCTGGGGCTTGAACTCTCACCCAAAGATCTGGAGTTGCACACTCTACAGACTGACTGAGCCAGATCAGCATCCTTATATAGTACTATTTTTAATGGCTATTTAACTACAGTTGGTTGACTAAAGTCTTAGGGCAAGTGTATATACACATTGTACTCATACTATGGGGCCATTTCTTCTAACTTAAAAAAAAAAGTCAATTCTTATGTTTCTTTAGGAAATAAAAACTATTCATGGCCCTATTTATCTACTCTGGTATATAAATACATTTTAGATTCTTCTTATAGCCGCATTATATAAAAAGCACTCACCACCAGCAATTTTAAGAAAATCTTCACCTGTTGCTTTGTAAACCTAAGAAAAGAAAGGGGAAATAAATACAGCTTCTGAGCCTTCCAACATTAATACTCATTCAAGATGTCAAGGATCTCAGGTTGTGAGGACATACCTCAATGTACCGGGTCCCCATGTGATGTTTGTGCCTCTGTAATGCTAGATCCCTGTGTTCCTCGCTTACAAACCTAACCAGAGCTTCTCCATTCCTTCGACCCTGGGCATTCAGACAAAGTGCTGCACCTCCCCTTTGAAAAGGACAGATAGCAGTGGGGGGAAAAAAAGCACAGTGAGGAAAAATGATAGGACACCCATTGTCTCTTTGGGATTAATAAGTAAAATAGAGACTAAAGAAAACCAACTTGGCAATATTGAGTCCTTTGAAGAATCTTGCAATATCTTGATCTGAAGACTGCCACGGTAAACCTCGTGCACGGACTATGGTGTTGTCATCAATAAGTTCCATCTTGCTGCTGTGGGTCAAGCAAAACCTCACGTTGCCTAATTAGTGCTAGAGAGTATGACCTATTCCGTGCTACCATTTTCATTACACATAAGGTATCATTTGGTATTCAGGCAGACTTGTAATACTGCCTGATTTATTTCATAACCTCAAAGATAATCTGGGCACAGTTCAAAGTATTCTTTAGGTAGTTCACTAGAGAAAGCCAACTGCCTATGCAGGTCCAACACAGCTAGTTCACTCAGCAAATCATCCATCAGCTGAGCTGCTGCTTGCTGAGCATACACTCAAAAGGACCCAGGATCAATTCATAGGAAGCAAGTTCTCCCAATATCCTGATGGCCAGTGAATTCCTAGAACCACGAAGGAGAGGTTTACATTTATTCTCGGATCCAGTCAGTATACCAGTGGAGTTGAAATCCAGTTTGACAGCAAAATTTAAGATATGCATAAAGCTGGCAATTAACCCACATCAGGAATGTGTGCATGCAGTCAGGACTCTACCATTAAAATATCTCCCCTAGCAAACAGGGGAGCCATCACAGAGTGTTTATGGAAATGCATGGGAGTTCCCACACCTTAATGAGTCACTTGCAAATCACTTATTATGCATATCATGACATCTCTTGATGTTCTGTTCCTCCCATATTCCTATTTCCATAAGTCCAGGACACTTTCCAAATAAGTCACTTTCTCCCCAACTAAAGAGACCCCAAAGTCTCTCTATGGGCAATGATGTCAGAAGTTTCTGTTCACTTCAGGCACCAGGCAATTTCAGGAATTCACTGCAGTGATTACAAGCAAACAGGTCTACCTGTGATCACAGAGATACCACCATTTCATACTTCTTGCCAGTTATTTCCTTTGCTTTAAAGTAGAAGCTGATAGAACATACTTTAAATTATCTCAGTAAAGATCTTGTGAACTCTTAAAGCCTATGATTTTTCCTTTGTAAGTTTTCCTGTGAGAGGATGAATAGTTCAGAGAGGCTAAAAGAAGCATAGACAGGATACCTAAGGGTCATAGTGACTCAAGTTGCAAATATTTCATTAAGTTTAACCCCCAACATCCAAGCTCACTTTAAGATACAACCTTCTTTTATAAATAACCTAATATTTAAAAAATGGATTGTCAAAAGGTTTAGTGAAGTTATTGAAATACAAAGGGAGTTAAGTACCACAATATGAATAAAACAAATCAAAAGGCTCAAATGGAATACCACTCTACGACTTACCAAGTGCCACTTTCAAATTTGTAATTTACTCTCTCTGGATCTGAAAACCTGTGATCTAAAAATGAGAACACAGAAGTCATCATTTTAGCTATTAGGGAGATAAAGCTGTGGGAAGATATTCAAAAGTATATACAAGGTAAACATGGCAAGACCAAATTCTAGGTCCGCAACTGGTACAACAGCAATACTTACTATAAGGCTCTGAAATCATTGCTAGAATTATATTCCCCATATCTTCAACTTGAGAGGCTCCATACCGGGAGACTGGACTAGTCTTCTCAAAGTTTAAGCCTGGGATGTTAAGTTAAGGAAACATTTTGAGGAAGTAAAATGAGGTGCTTCTAACCCAAGATTAAACTCACACAGAGCCAACAAGCCAAGGAAAATGCATCTTAGGTTGAGAATTATTCGAAATCACAGAATAGTTTTTTCCTGTCAGTTTGGACTTGACCCATACTTGCTGGAGTCTCCAATTACCCTCTTGGGTAAATATATAGTAAAATAGCCCAAACAATCCTGTTCTGATGCACTACCAGTAATAAAATTTACTGAGAAGTAGCAAATGCATGAATACTAAGCACTTTCATTTAGTGTCAAACCAAGAAGTATACACCAGAGTTAGTAAATTCCTTCACCCTATTGTCTTTACAGCATATGCAAGGCAATGAATGTGTGGACTGAAAGACATATGGTATCAAGTGGCTTTTTTAGGCTGTTTGAAAAGACACTTCATCTTACTGATGACACTATTTTTAGGATGCCACTTTTATTTATTTATTTATTTATTTATTTATTTATTTATTTATTTATTTATTTATTTCACAGAGGGAGAGAGATCACAAGGAGGCAGAGAGGCAGGCAGAGAGAGAGGGGGAAGCAGGCTCCCTGCAAAGCAGAGAGCCAGAGGCAGGCCTCGATCCCAGGACCCTGAGATCATGACCTGAGCCGAAAGCAGAGGCTTTAACACACTGAGCCACCCAGGCGCCCTACGATGCCACTTTTACCAAGAACTTCCCTACTAGAAGATTTTTAGAGTCATGTAGTATAGCCATCTTAGATGGCAGCAAATGCTTGTCCTTTGAGAGTGAATTTGTAGAAACAATTCAAATGCTCAGAGCTAACAATGGCCAATGTGGCTCTTGATCAAGTGAATACATGTTTTGGGTAAGCCAGGAAACATGGCTTTTAGGAAATATGTGGCTTAAACTGTCATGGAGGGTAAGACCAGAAAAGATTTCCATCAAGTTTTACAAATTTACAAGTTTTCTAAAATAAGCTTGTATCTTTGTCAAGAAGCTAGCAGTTACTAAAATGGTTAATTTTGGGCACCTGGGTGGCTCAGTGGGTTAAAGCCTCTGCCTTCAACTCAGGTCCTGATCTCGGGGTCCTGGGATCGAGCCCCACATCAGGCTCCCTGCCTCTCTGCCTACTTGTGCTCTCTCTCTGTGTCAAATAAATAAAAAATCTTTTAAAAAATAATAAAATAAAATGGTTTTGTTATTTTTAAGTTTCAATACTATAGTAACACTACGGGACTCTGTCTTTTCTGGAGTTTAAATATGAAAACAGCCATCTGGGTGGTGGTTATTAGAATGTTTCCCTTTATTTTAGTTTTCTAACTGGTATTTTATAATAAGAGTAAAAAACGAAGACAGACATTAAGTTCAAAGCACTACTTCCTGCAATCAAAGAGGATACAATGTTAAAACAGTTAAGAGCTCTCTTCCACAAAGCATCATAAGCAACCATCTGAAGAGTTAATTCAATGAGCAATATCCTTTTCCATTCAATTCAAAATCCCTTTCCATGTCATTCCTACACACCCTCCACCCTACCTCCCTCTCCCCCCTGCCCCTTTCTTTCTCCACTAAAGAGACATCGTTTTCCCACTGTTCACTTCCTTCAGTTCGTGTTGTCCCTCATCCAGCTACATTTCTCTGCCCTGAAACATACCCCATGTAAAAATGCAGCCATATATTCTTTGGCAAATTACTTAACCCCACTAAACTTTAGCTTATCTGAAAAGCCAAAGCTGTGATAATCTTTGCCTCCCTGGGCATTTTTGTGAAGATTAAAGGAGATAAAACAAGTCCAGGGCACAAAGCCGGCATTATAAAAAGTGATGTTCCCCCCCTCTTCCTGGAGCCCTGGGGTGGCCAACTTTCATAACCCATGATAATCACACTTTGAGGGTCATTCACCAGATGCTTATTTGTATACTCACAGGATAATAATCAAGCTGAAATGGTAGATAATTTCTGCATTTCCCCACCCCTCCAGTCCAACCCTTTACATCATCTGGGGATGAAAACAAATGTCCTGCCCACTGAGGGATTAGAAAAACCACCCCAGGAGATGCTCAAGCAACAGAGCAATGACCATGGACTGGGCCATTAAAATGATCATTGGGGGGCATTGCTGGCTCATTCAGTAGAGCATGTGACTCGATCTCAGGGTTGCAAGTTCAAGTCCCACAGTGGGTGTAGAGATTACTCAAAAATAAAGTCTTAGGGGTGCCTGGGTGGCTCAGTCAGTTAAACGTCTGCCTTCAGGTCATGATCCCAGTGTCCTGGGATGGAGCCCAGCATCAGGCCAGGTTTCCTGGCTCAGCGGGGAGCCTGCTTCCTCCTCTCTCTCTGCCTACCTCTCCCCCTACTTGTGATCTCTGTCAAAGAAATAAATAAAATCTTAAAAATTAAAAAAAAAAAACAACACCATTTCGTGCCAAACACCATCTGTTTTCCTCCAATTTTCACAGTAGCCCTACCAGGCAGATAATGGTAAAACCAAGTGGATGAAGAAACCAGGATTTAGGGTGCCTGGGTGGCTCAGTGGGTTAAAGCCTCTGCCTTCGGCTCAGGTCATGATCTCAGGGTCCTGGAATGGAGGCCCACACTGGGCTCTCTGGTCAGCAGGGAGCCTGCTTCCTTCTCTCTGTCTGCCTCTCTGTCTACTTGTGATCTCTCTCTATCAAATAAATAAATGAATAAATAATCTTTAAAAAAAAAGAAACCAGGATTTAGAGAAGTTCCGTAACTCGCCCAGTCTCCCAGCTGGTATGTAAGAGAGCCGGTATTACAATACAGTTCTGATTTGCCTATGTGTATATAATTCCCTGCACCAACGTAAGAAGCTTTGCTTAATTCATTTTGAGAATACCTTTTCAGACAATTTCCAAATGTATATATTAAAGCCAAGCGAAAAAGATCGAAAGTAAATGGAAAGTATCCTGTCCGGGTAGACATGGATTAGTAGATGAAGAATTATTTACTAAATTCTGCTTTTAAAGTAGGAATATGTTCTAGACATGTGGCTAACTTGGTTCCCACATGACATGTCCCAACATGTTTCCCTTCAAGACATCACACACCAAGGATCAGCAGCTCTAAGCTCCTGACAACTTTTAAAAGTCACCCAACCTCCTGCATGCCCAAACCAAAACCAAAACTTACACACATTTACACACACACACACACACACACACACTCCCTCTTCAGAAGGCTCATTCAATTCATAATCCTTACCAGAATTTAACATGAATAACAAAGGAGGGTTAAAAAAAGTTTAGTACCAATTCTTTCCCCTATCAATTTATAATTACATATTGAATGACTTGCTGCACGTCTGATCTTGAGGGAAGGAAAGATGAGTCTATGCCTCCTGATTTATGGCTCATCACGCAACTTACTCATTCTGCCCCCAGGCAGCCACAACAGCGCGAACAGGCTTAGCCGGCTTTACAGTGAGAAATGCCATGAGGAAATGAGAAAGGGTAAAGCCAGACATGGTGGGAACAACACTAACATTTGAGGCTACAATTGAGCAAAGCGCCACATTTGTACCAAGCTTACAGAAGTCCAGACTTTGCCTTTATTTGAATAGGAGGAACGTTTTCCTTAGTGCTACCTTCAGTGAAACAGATTTCAGGATTCAACCCAAACTTGTATTATTAGTTGAAGGTGAAATTCAGAGAGCAAGATTTTACAGAGTCCATCAATGTGAGTTCACCATCTCAAAACAAAACAAAACAAAACAAAAAACACCTTTAAACAAAACTCGCCACTATTAGCTCATCCACTCAAGAAAGTTATCTTTTCTGACTGCCTAAAAATGGACAATTTGGTTATAAATTTTTGCTTGTAAGTAACGTCTTTTTTAAACTAAATTTGCAGTTTATACTAGGAGAATCACATATATAAAACAAATACATTGTGGAATGATTAAGTTTAAGCGACGTTATGACTTCCCAGTTAAAAATTCTAACCCCAAGCCATTTTTCCCTACCCCAGACCCTTCAGAAGACAAGTCTGTTTCCTTCCCTTCCGCTCTGCTCTTTTATTTAAAACACAATGGCTTAATGGCCAGACATATTACATTAAAATGCCTATGCTAATGCACAGAGGGATAGCCAACAGAATATGGAAAGAGAAAAGTCGAATTAGTACCCCATGGAAGAATTCAGTTTCCTACAATTATGTGAAGGAAAAGAAGGGAAAGAAGTGATAAATTACCCTTAAATGAATTTCATAATTTAAAAAATAGGTTCTATAAATAAACCCCTATATTTTAAAGTGAGCTCTGAAAGAAGCAAATCAAGAAAGCCGCTATAAAATATAACCGAGTCAAGGCAACAAAAACTTTTTCATACCAATAATAAAATGCTGGGGGAAAAAAAATCTAAAACCATAGTTTTAACACTATTCCAAGAGGGCTTACTCTTTACAAGAGGGAAAAAGACCCATCCTAACAAGTATTACTTCAGGAGATATTATTGTAACAAAACACAGAACTGACGACTCAATTATACCCTCAAAGAAATATGACAAAATAGGTAATTCAACAAAAGAGTGAACATTTTTACTTTAGAAAAAGACATCTGGATAGGATAAACAAATTAGGAAAGACTATGAAAACAAGTTTTCTCAGTCCTTCTAAAACAAACCAAAAAATTATCCCGAAATTCCCAAACTCACATTTTGAAAGTAAATTATTTTATAATTAAAATAAACCACACAAAATTAATATAACTCTGAGTGCTGGCCAAGAATATACAGTATTTCTAGTCACTTATTATAGACCACAAACCAGAGTATTTGCGGATTTGGCTCATATCACACCGAGGTGATGCCAAAGATAATTTCTTCCCCCCTCCAGCTAACAAGGTCAACTACTAACCTAGCTTAACTGTACACTTGAAGATATTTAAAATCCCTTTCATACGCAGAAAGGTACCAAGGGGGATTCAGCACTTCCCTCCCCTTTTTAAGCAGGGCAATGAAGGTTTATGCAATTGTAAAGGCCCAGTTCAGTTTATCAGTAGAAGTACTGAAGTGCAGAATTAACCACACAATTTTACAAATGGAAAACAGAAGTAACCTTGAAGATTAGCTGTACTAACATGTACTTGAGGGGCGCCCGGGTGGCTCAGGTCATGATCCCAGGGTTCTGGGATCGAGCCCTGCATCGGGTTCCCTGCTCAGCGGGAAGCCTGCTTCTCCCACTACCTCTCCCCCTATTTGTGGTTCCTCTCTTGCTGTCTCTCAAATAAATAAAATCTTTTAAAAAAACAAAAAACAGGGCGCCTGGGTGGCTCAGTGGGTTAAAGCCTCTGCCTTCGGCTCAGGTCATGATCTCAGGGTCCTGGGATTGAGGCCCGCTTCAGCCTCCCTGCTCAGTGGGGAGCCTGCTTCCTCCTCTGTCTCTGCCTGCCTCTCTGCCTACTTGTGATCTCTCTCTCTGTGTCAAATAAATAAAATCTTAAAAAAAAAATGTACTTGATGTTTAAAAGGTCTATATCCAATCTCACTCAAAGTCAAAATAAATGTTTTTAAGTGTAAAATAGTTTAAATAAAGTTTTAAATCAGAAAGCAAGTCCTTTAAGTCCTCAGAGGCCGTTTTTCTTCATCTGAGATCCCCTCCGCCCACAACCTGGTAAGGCTCAAAGGATCATGGTCAACATTGAAAAGTGTGTAGCAGGCCAGGTACTAGCTAAGTGGTTACATATAGCATCTTATTATTTCTTAACAATAAAATGCCCATTTTAAGATGGGGAAACTGAAGCTGAGGGGTACACTAAATTCACTCCTAATAAATCTGACTCCAAAGCTCATGTTCTTAACCATTCTGCTGTTAAGGCTTTCATCTCCATTCTTTTTTTTCTTAAAGATTTTATTTATTCATGTGAGAGAGAGAAAGAGAGGCAGAAGCAAAGGGAAAAGGAGACTCCTTGCAGAGCAGGAAGTCCTATGTGGGGCTCAATCCCAGGACCCTGGGCTCATGACCTGAGCCAAAGGTAGATGCTTAACCAACTGAGCCACCCAGGAACCCATCTCTATCTTTGATATATGGGAAAAATAAGCCAATGTCACTGTATTAGCACATGCACACACACAAATCCTTCACCCCAACAAGAAGTGGTGAGACAGACACACCCCTACTAACCCTTGGATGGGCAGACAGGAGTGGTTTAATGATTGTTTTTTTCATCCTGACAGTGGAAAATTGCACTAGTGAAATGATATTTGCTGATAATAAACAGCACATATAGATGCAACTGGATAGAAATTTTACAAAATTAACTCCTCTTTCTTGCTGAAGAGTTCAGTATGTGCTCAGGAAACACAGAACATAAACCTAGAAGGGACACAATCTATTTAAATAGCCAACCCCACCTACAAATGAGCTTTGTAAATTCCAGAATATTACCCGCTAGTTAAGGAGCATGATTATTACATCAAAATGACTGGCTAAAGTGCTGGCAGTCTAGCTAAAACCTCTAAGTCTCAGTTTCCCCAGCTGTAAAAAGGGGGTGACACTCCTCCATTGGTTGTGAGGGGGCTGCTGGTGGCACACATAGTAAGCACTTAACTCACAAGCCTTCTTTTACCTCCTCTCCTTACAAGGCCAGACTTTACTAAAAAGCTCTTATTAGAGGTGGCTCAGTTGTTAAGCCTCTGCCTTTAGCTCAGGTCCTGGGATCGAGCACCCCGCATCAGGCGCCCTACTCGGAGGGAAGCCTGCTTCTCCCTCTCCCACTCCCCCTGTTTGTGTTCCCTCTCTTGTTGTGTCTATGTCAAATAATAAAATCTTAAAAAAAAAAAAGTTCTTATTAAAGGCTTGGCAAGTAAACACAATGGAAGAGGTCTTGGGTTAATGAGAATAAATTAGTTCATGAATAGCAAAGCTAAGAAAACATAGGTTAAGAAACCAGGAGGAAGTAATTCCATCCACCATTGGGGAAAAAATAGGGTTGCTCTTTTTTAAAAATGGATAAAAGATGTCATTTATACAAACAGTCCCATAATCAAGATGTTTTTTTCACAGGAGAACACTTGTATTAATTTCCTCCAAAGGGCGCCTGGGTGGCTCAGTGGGTTAAAGCCGCTGCCTTCGGCTCAGGTCATGATCTCAGGGTCCTGGGATCGAGGCCCACATCGGGCTCTCTGCTCAGCGGGGAGCCTGCTTCCTCCTCTCTCTGCCTGCCTCTCTGTCTACTTGTAGATCTAAGATTAATTTCTCCTCCCCTGCAAAAAACCAGAGGCCTCAATTCCTATTTTCACACTCTTACCACCTCACCTGATTAAATAAAAAGCTTACAAAATGCTACCCACAGTTCACCTGCTGATGAGGTCTTCTCTCCTGAGACTGCATACTTTAAAAGGCAGGTAACAAAACTACAACTTGAAGAACTCAGAAAGGTTCAACACTAACACCAGAAATGGTCTCAGAACCAACACAAAGACAAAAGAGGGAAATAAGTGCTAAAACAAGGACCAGCACTGCATTCAAGAAATTCCTAAACTCTTTATTTATATCAAAGCAGTCCTACTTTTTCATTTACACAGCTCCTGGTACTTTACAAAGTTTCGTGTGGGAATATCTCAGATAAAAGTGAGGCTTGGAAAATGCAAGTAACTTTCCCAGGAAAGTGAAGCTGCATATTCTCTTACTGGTTCCTTTCCAAGGGTTGGCAAGAGCCTCTCCCTCCCCTGGTTTACCTGGTTGGACAGGTAATCCCTCAGGAGCAAATGACTCCCCATCTACTTGGCAAAACCATCAAGGATATGTAATGACCATCTTTAGGTTTCCAAATTCAGTGTCATTTCCATATGAGAAAGGGAAATACTTAGCGATCTGAAAGAACACAACTCTTCAGTCCAGACATTGTGGAAATCCTCTGCATAGACAAGGACAAGTGCATAGTCAAATTTGGTTTGATTGTTTTTGACCTGAGGACTTGGGTGGTCCAGTCAAGGCAATAATGTTTCCTCTGAATAGGAGCCATAAAATAATTTATCACAGCTTCAGTGTAAAAAAAACCACTGTCAGGAAAGCTTAAAATTTCTTACCTATTATTTTTTATTTTATTTATTTGACAGAGAGAGAGCTCAAGCAGGTGGAGTAGCAGGTGGAGGGAGAGCGAGAAGCAGACTCCCCGCTGAGCAAGGAGCCTGGTGTGATCATGACCTGAGCAGAAGGCAGTCACTTAACCAACTGAGCCACCCAGGCGCCCCATATTTCTTATCCATTAAATGGGAAAGAAATATGCAGATAGAACATTAATAAGAACAAGTTATGATTAAAATTCTATTTTCTAATTGAGAATAAAATTATAAGTCTGATACTCTTCCAATGTAAGCCCAAAGTAGGATATATTTAAGATATTTAAGAAATGGAAAATGCCCTAGTTTTTCCAATGAATGCATTACTAAATGGGCATGAGCTCCTTCATATTTCAAGTATCATGTGTCTGAAATGGAGCCCAAGTTAGCTTTATTCACAATTCATTTGTTTTCTATAGCCAAATATTTCTGATTTTCATCTTCATGGCACTTGAAAAAAGAACCACCAAATAATTTAAAAGCTAGAATTAAAGTGAATGACAAAAAATAACTGGCTAAGCATCCTATTTCTTCACTTAAATGTCAGAGAGCTCAATTTTTTATTTTAAAAATTACTGTATAGCGGTATGTAGATAAAGCACAGAGCAAGTAAAAAGTCCAGATTACCACACTGAAAATGTTTACTAATAACCGTAAATTTTATAATACATGAAGTTCTCAAGAAACCAAGGAGAAAAAAGAAAACAGATGAACTTCTAATAAGTTTTCCCTGAACTGTCAACACATTGAGAAAACTGAAAAACCCAAATATAAGAACCTCTTGCTTGTAGCTAGGGAAATTTTTACTAGCATGTGACCTATAATCATTAAGGGAAGATTGGCTTTGCCAAAAGAGGACATTGAATAGTCAAAGATAAACAGTTCTTAATATACTGCCTTTTCTACTCAAATTGTCTTTTTCTAAGTTGGATAACTTATTAGAATTTCCTTCATCTATTTTCCCCTAGATTTCCTTGGTTCTCTATTTTGTCTACATTAGACTTCCCAGACTCCATTATCTGGGAGCAAATATTTCTGTTGTTTAAGCCACATAGTCTAATAGTATTTGTTATGGTAGCTCTAGAAGACTTTTACCACTTTCAAACCAACAAAACAATTAGTAACAATTTTTCTGCTGTCCCAACCTTTTAATTCTTACAAGAATTCCCTCAAAACAAGCTTACTGCACCCCTTCCTCCGACCACTAGTGGTAATGCTAAGCAAATTTCCAGCTAACTACTTCAAGAAGGCAGATACGATTGGTTTGACCTGCTCACAAGGGGTTAGGAAAAACGTGCAAACATTTTCCAATCAGGAAATAACATTTTGAAATAAAACAAGAATCAAGCTTTGGCTCTTGAAAAGAACGAGAAAAGAAAAAGAATAAACATCTACAACCCGTAAGTTCCTGAAAATAACTTAAATCTGACTTCAAGTTGGCTCTCATAGTGGCTTTGGGTCAGTTGCCCAACTCTTCTATGACTCAATTTCATACTCAACATAGTCTATGTTAGCACATGACTACTTATTAGTTAGCACTTTAAAGACTTACTGAATGAAAGATGATGGGTCATGACCACAAGATTTGTGATTGTAAAATTTACCTTTACAAGACATAGTGCATCAAATATACGATCTTGGTAATGAAAGAATTTGCGGGGTTAAGTCCCAACATCATTTTCATTTCAAAAGATGACTTATTATAATCACCACAATCTCAGACATATTTGAGAAACCCAAGGAAGGTTAAAAGGGGTACCAATGAAATGTTTGTAAAGGGGTACCCGGGTGGCTTGAGCAGTTAAGCTGCTGTCTTCGGCTTAGGTCATGATTTTAGGGTCCTGGGGTCAAGCAAGCATTGGACTCCCTGCTCTGCAGGGAGCCTGCTTCTCCCTCTATCCCTCCCCACTGCTTGTGCTCTCTCTCTCTCACTGTCAAATAAAATCTTAAAACAAAAGAAATGTTTGTAAAGAGCAAATACCACTACTTAAAAACAATTCTTATCCATTCAAAAGATGTTGAAGTCCTAAAACCAAGATAATCAAGAACAAGCGGCCTTAGAGTCAGTTTCACATACTTCAACCAAAAAAATCCAGACACTCCCAATAATGTGAACTCGAATTCTATTTTAGAATTCAATTTTTTTTAAAGATTTTATTTATTTATTTGACAGAGAGAGAGAGATTACAAGTAGGCAGAGAGAAAGGCAGAGAAACAGGGAGAGGAGGAAGCAGTCTCCCTGCTGAGCAGAGAGCCCGATGTGGGCCTCGATCCCAGGACGCTGAGATCATGATCTGAGCCGAAAGCAGAGGCTTTAACCCACTGAGCCACCTGCCCTAGAATTCAATTTTAGAACTCATAAAAATCAAACTCTAAATCCATCTAACTAAATCAGTATTCAAATTCAGTAAATCATAACTACTTTGAAAGTTGCCTGTAACTGTACCATTAATTCTTCCTAGTACAAGAGACAAATTTTGGAGAGGGAAATTTCATTCATACACTAAAAAAGTTAAAAATATTTTAGGAGTGGGGCTACTGGGTGGCTCAGTCCTTAAGCGAGACTCTTGATTGCAGCTTAGGTTATGATCTCAGGGTCGTGAGACTGAGCCCTACACATCTGGCTCTGCCCTAAGTCAGGAGTCTCCTTGAGATCCTCTCTTGCCCTCTTCCTCTGCCCCTACCCGCGATCATGCTCTCTAAAATAAATGTCTTTTGGGCGCCTGGGTGGCTCAGTGGGTTAAAGCCTCTGCCTTCGGCTCAGGTCATGATCTCAGGGTCCTGGGATCGAGGCCCGCATCGGGCTCCATGCTCAGCAGGGAGCCTGCTTCCTCCTCTCTCTCTACCTGCCTCTCTGCCTACTTGCAATCTCTGTCAAATAAATAAATAAAATCTTTAAAAAAAAAATAAATGTTTTTATTAAAAATAAATCTTAAAAAATAATTTAGACGTGCCTGAGTGGCTCAGTTGGTTGAGCCTCCAACTCTTGGTTTCGGTTCAGTTCATGATCTCATGGGTCAGGGGATGGAGCCTTGCATAGGCTCCCTGCTCAGTAGGGAGTCTGCTGGAACAATCTCCCCCTCTGCCCCTCCCCCCACTCTCATGCTCACGCGCTCTCACTCTCAAATAAATAAATCTTTTAAAAAATACTTTAAACTTTTGGGCGCCTGGGTGGCTCAGTGGGTTAAAGCCTCTGCTTTCGGCTCAGGTCATGATCTCAGGGTCCTGGGATCGAGGCCCGCATCGGGCTCCCTGCTCAGCGGGGAGCCTGCTTCCCCCTCTCTCTCTCTGCCTGCCTCTCTGCCTCCTTGTGATCTCTCTCCCTCTGTGAAATAAATAAATAAGATCTTTAAAAAAAAATAAAAATAAAAAATAAAAAAATAAAAATAAAAAATACTTTAAACTTTTTGGAATTGCCATTTTATCTGGAGCTACCTTTCCAAATGATTCTTGGGTTATCACTTAAAGGATACACTCTGTCATTGCTGCAACATCCAGTTTATCAATATCAGGTGAACCAGGGCAACACTTCTTGAATTCTTTTCGAAGGTCAAAAAAGGAATAGAAGCATTCAGGCAATAATACATTCTGAGGAAGGACAAAAGTAGACACGGTTAACTAGATGATTCTCTAATAATTAGAAACCTAAGAACTGAATGGAAGTATATTTTACCACAATTAAATTTTTTAATCAAGTATAAGAGTGACTTTATTTTCTAGTACAGTATTACATCCTAGATACAAGTGTCATGGAACAAATACCTTATTTTAAGGTAACAGATTACATTTGTGCTCCATCATGCATTCCATTCGAAACACTTTTTAAGCTGTAATACATTTGGACTGTCATGTATTTTCTGATTGATAAAATGACACTCTTTTCAGCCATAATCATTTCAGACCACCTGTATTTTCAGGAAGCGAGATTAGCTCTTTTAGTTCTCATAAAAACGCCTATGTTTACAGTATCTACATAGACATAGGATTCAGTTACAAAACATAATATTTTTATATACTGGTTTCATATAATCTGTATTTTCTGTACTGAAATCAGACTAAGATAGTAAATTCCTGATTGCCTAAAAAGGAAGATTTTTGTGCCAAGTTACAGTCCCACATTAGTTTTCCTGACCAAGATGCTGGCTACACCTGAGAACTCAAATTAGACTTTAAAAAAAGAAAAGATGGGCGCCTGGGTGGCTCAGTGGGTTAAAGCCGCTGCCTTCGGCTCAGGTCATGATCCCAGGGTCCTGGGATCGAGGCCCATGTCGGGCTCTCTGCTCAGCAGGGAGCCTGCTTCCTCCTCTCTCCTCTCTCTCTGCCTGCCTCTCTGCCTACTTGTAATCTCTCTGTCTCTGTCAAATGAATAAATAAAATCTTTAAAAAAAAAAAATAAAAAATAAAAAAAATAAAAAATAAAATAAAAAAAATAAATAAAAAAAGAAAAGAAAAAGATACCACAAATCACAAGAGCAAAGGAGAAATAGTTACCTGCTGTTCTTAGCTACTAGCACCACTCTTGTGGTTATTAAGCTAGTTCAACTGTCTGGGCAAATATTATGCTATTATGTTTTTGTTTCCCCTAGTGGGGGGGAGGGACCCACAATGAATAACTTTCAAAAGATGATTTTTTTAAAACTGAATTTAGATTTTTCTTACAATCTCAAAATAGTTTCTCTTCACTCACTGGGAATTTCTACCCATTTACACATTAGAAAGTCAAGGAAATGAAGACTTTTTAATGTTTACAACCTACAGCATTTATGCAATCATGTCTCTTTCTATCCAGATTTCCTAATTGAATTCTATTAGACGTAAACCTGCTCCTTCTGTATTTAAAATAGATTATCAGGGCACCTGGCTGGCTCAGTGAGTAAAGCATGTGACTCTTGATCTCAGGGCTGTGAGTTGCAGCCCCACGATGGGTGCAGGGATTACTAAAAAAATATTTCAAAAAAAATAAAATAGATATCATTGTACCATGGTCACTTTTTAAAACAGTTACTAAGAAAATGGTGAATCTTCAAGAGTACCTACAAGAATGTTCATTTAAAAGCTACTGATGATGAGAAGAGCTTACATGTTCAACAATAAAAGATTAGTCTAAATAGCTGGATCCATTTAAAATACTGAACATTTAATTTTTTAAATAGATACTAATGTTATGCTAAATTATAAAGTAGGCTAAAAAGTGTGGTATGAATGCTCTTTGTAAAAATAGGCTTTTCTACAAACACCTGGAAGGGTATTTTCAAATATATTCATATTAGAGAAAAGCACTTTAAAAGTTTACTGAATGGCAAGATTATTTTATGATTTTCTTTTTTTAATGAATAGAATTACCTTACAATACGAAATTAGTTTCTTGTTTTAGGATACTAATTGTTTTAGTTTCTTTATCAAAATCCCACTAGAAATGACTCAGAAAAATGTCTCGAATATTCTCGGGAGGTTTTCCCACATTTAAAGCAGTCCATCTGAAATAAAAACAGCTGTTTTCCTTCAGCCCAATAGAAATGGATTAAGTTTTATCCTCCATAGGAGTTTGAGGGGAAGAAAAATATTCTCATGTACCTATTTCTGGATCAAGGGTATAGCAATTGGACTAGTATCTATTAATGAAAAACACTCCCCCTTTATAATTGAGTAATTACTAAAGTTGCTATAAAAGTAGTTTTCTCAACTCTTAAGATAGAGGAACTTGAATTTCTCTTTCAGACTTTTTCATTACATATTTAACTTGTATCTTTCCATTTCTTCCCTAGTGAGGTAAAAAGAAAAATCTGCACTGCCTAGTCACTGTACTTGTGAAATCACCGTCAGTCTAAATCTTTGAAAACTTGCCTCATCCCGTTTCTTTAAAAATATTTCACTTCATCTTTTCAAGTTCAGTATTTGCCTACCACAATAAAAAGTTACAGCTCAAACTAATTAAGTTGATAAGATCAACTATATTAGCGATGATTGGCTACATGGGGTCTGCCCTCTGCACTCTCCATTTTCCTCCAGCCCCTCAGTATTCTTCCCAAGCAGAGAAATCACGTATCTACTGTAAGGTTGTATTTCTCTCACTCCATATTCTTTTCCATATCAGAAAGACCAGCAAAGGTAAAAGATGAGGCTGAACCTACTGTTCTGACACAATATTTAATCAGTTTTGAACATTTACTTTAAGTCAAAGTGCAGTATGCTATAATTAATGTTTCACTAGTTATATGGCTCTCTTTACACAGTACAAAGCTCTTAAATGAAATTAGTTACAATTAAAGAAGATTTAAGTCAACCTTTTTCTTTGCTCCTTCCTTTCTAAGACAAAGCATTTTCCACACAGATGAGAGTATTACAGTGTCTTAAAATTTAAGAGTAAAAGTTTTCTCCTGCCTACTGCTGTTAATTTAAAAGTCAAAAATTCAGCTGATACACTTTGGAAAAGGGAGAACGTCAACCATCTCAAAAACTTAACATAAACAAACTTTTATTAAGTCACCGGAGAGTATCTATAAAATTACTGCCATCTCAAATAGCTCTATTGAAGGGTCATGCATTTTTTTTTTTGTGGTAAAATACACACAACACAGTATTCACCATTTTAACATGTAAGTGTACATTTCAGGGGCATTAAGTACATTCACATTGTTGTGAATCTATCACCACCCTTTCTTTGTCATCTTCTCAAGCTGAAATTCTGCCATCAAACAGTAACTCCCGAGACGCATCTTTTTAAAAGCAGAAACTTGGATAAACCATTAAAAAACAAAACAACAACAACAAAAAACCCAAAAGCAGCCTCCAGTCACTCCCAAAGTTCCAATCATTCTGAGAAGCCAGCACTCTTACCTTCTTGGAAGCCTCAGGATGCAGAATTTGTCTGACATGCAGCTGCCCATCAGTACAGAGACAGAAGGAGGTTCCGACCCCAATATTCAGTTCATTGCTTACTGACTGGTTAAACTGAAAACAAGACACAAGGAGGCAACTGATGCAGGATTTCCAATCCCTGGCAAAGTGGCCCCACGTGTTGATAACCAAGTAAAACCACAGGGCCATATAAGGGGACACCAGGGCTGGGGCAACGTTAAAAAGGCTTCATTCCCACAAACTATCTAGATTCCTTTAGATAGGAAAGCTTTCCAATCAACCCACATTTCACAGGCAGAATTTAGTATATACGTTATTCCTTCCATCCCCCCTTCTATTTTTGCAATAAATCCATATTCAAGACTTTTAAGTCGGGTCCATTTCATCAGCAGGTTGCCTTCAGATTACATCATTCCCGGGTATTACTTTATGTTTGGATGTTTTGAGATGAAGAAAGATGCCAGTTTGTGATAAACAAATGTGGTTATTGGGTTTAAGGACCTCTGGAAAGTCTGGCAACAGGTTTCCTGGTACAGAACCCCAAAATGATAACTTATCCCTATTAATTCCCACCTTGTGTGCTAGGAGAGGGGCCGTGAGAGCTCTGACCCTCACCTGTGCACAGGTGTGTAGCACCCCGCCCTATCCCTGATCCAATACCCCTCAGAACCACGAAGCAGCCGGTTTTGGGGTCCCCTCAATTCCATTAAGGGGATTCCACCAGTTTCACAGTGACCCAAGGAGCAGCCCTACACCTTCGGGCCTGCAAACCCTCCCCGGCGCTACCACCAAGGCCACCGAAGAAGTAAGGCAACCAGAACCGGGCCTGTCGGAATCCAGAAGCCTGAAACCAAGCGGGCACCCTCAGGTCCCCACCAAACCGGGCCACCTCTAGTACGCCGCGCGAGGACCACCCGCTCCTCGACACCACAGCCACAGAGCCCTCTGTCCTAGGGCTGAGCCACAGACCCAAACCCCCGCAAAGAACAGGAGCGTCTGGGGTCTGGGCCTGGGGCGCTAGGATTCAAACTCCGCTCACCACTCAATTGGTAAAACCCGACTGATTGCGAGGCCCCAGGAGTATCTCGAAAACGTGCGACTTTCGGCCCACGAGCCTAGGGGCCGGGAAGCTTGGAGGAGCAGCGACCTCGTCCCCAAAGGTCCACCCACGCGGTCGGGCGTCTCGCCACCCTGCCCGGGGATGCGCGTGGACCCGCCGGCAAGGGCGTGGGACCTGGTATGGCTGCCTGGGGCGGGGGGGAGACGCCTGAGTGGCTTGGATAAGGTTGAGCGGCGCGGCCCAGGGCTGTCACCTGTCGGAGGGCTTGGTCCAACTGCGGCGCGGAGGGCAGACTTTCCGCGTCGATCTTAGTTTCTTCTTTACAATCCTCCGTCAGCTCCAACTGATCCGGTCTGACTAGTACTTCATGCAGCTGTCCCACCTCCAGAGGGGAAAGAAGCCAGGGTCAGTTTTCCCCTTCCTCAATTTGGAAGCCTCCATATTCACCCTCCGTCCTCGCTGCCGGGCCCCGGCGGCCGGCGCCTCCCGTGGGGTCTGGCCGCGGAATCAAAGCTCACTTGTCGCGAGCGGCTCCAGTGGCAGAGAGGACGGCACGGCCCTGCCTCCGGCCCCACCCCCACCCGGATCAGGTCGGAAAGGCCCTGGAAGTGGGAACCCGGGCTCCAGGGATCCCACCCCGGCTCCGCGGAGCGTCCCCCGACGGGCAGAGAACCCGGCTCGGCTGCGCCCGGCCTCCCCACCTGAGCCAGATTTCGGATTAGTGAAACGGTTCCAAAGCCGGGGGCCAACACGTTTGGTTTTACTCTGGATTCTGTAGGCCTCGGGTCCAGCCTCGTTAAGTGGCCAAACAGGAACACTTGTTTACCGGCTCCCCAAACTTCTACAACAAACCTCTTGCCCCGTTCCCATCATTTGGACAGAAACCTGGAGACATACCTTCTTGTTGGCCAGATCCACGACTTTCCACAACAGCAGGATCAGCTCTTTCTCATCCGAGCCCAGCTTGGCCCCGGTGGCCCCAGCAGTGATCCCGAAAAGCACCACCAAGTAATCCGGAGACGCCGTCATGACGATAGGTGGGGAGGGGGAGAGGGGGGTTGGGAGGCGGTGAGGTGGGGTGGAAGTGAGAACGAGAAAACCTGTGCTAAAACCTCTTCTAAGAGAAAAAGAAAGGGCGCCCACCCCCCCCTCCTCGCCGCCGCTGGAGCAAAAGGCGGTAACCAGCCACCCAAGCCCACACCTGGCCGGTGCTCCCCACCCTGGGCTGGAAGGGGGGCGGGAAGAAGGGCGCAGGAGGCCTGCCCTTTTTGTATTCAATGGCCCGTGCGTCTATGCAAAAAGCCAGGAGCAGGGCTGCACCCCGGGTGGAGCGCGCAATGGCTGAAAGCTTTTCTGTTTTGGGATGTGGCTCTACCTGCCCGCCCCTTCCCCCTCCCCCACGTGGTGCAGGTAAGAGACACCTGGCGGCGCCGGCCCATTGGCTCCTTCAAACCACGACGTGGCAGCGGTGGGGGAGGAGGCCGCCTGGGGAAAGGGGAGGAGGGGGCGGGAGACAATGGCTGGATGAATGGGGAGGAGAGGGCGAGAAAGAAGGAGGGGGAGACGTGAGGGGCGGGGAAGAGGTGGTTGCCACCTAAAGGGTAGCCCAGGCCAGACGGGAAAAGGGCGAGGGGTGAAAGGCGCGGAGGGCAGTGCCGGAGTCGCTTGTTTGTGGGGGGGGTCACCCCTTCTTTGAAGGTAATGGAGAGGGATGGAGGGACACGGAAAAACGCCGGCTGTGGGGAGCGAAGCAGGAGGTTCTTTTAAAGGGTCAAGGGGAAAGGCCTGGCGCGGGGAAGCGAAAGGAGGCCAGAGGTGAAGCCCTGCCTGGGTGCGGATCTACCCGGGGCGCGGCGCCCGGGGAGGGCGAATCGCGGAGGGAGATACCGGCCAGCGGTAGCCGGGCGGTGGCGGGGGCAGTTGCCGAACACCGGCAAAACCGCTCCCGACCCCAACACGCCTTTCAGTGCAAGCTGTAGGCGAAGGTCCGTGTGCGCTCCGCGGCTCTGAACCCCGGGACGTTTGCCCACCTTCTGGAGACAGAGCCAGACGCCCGGGGATCACACTCGGCCACCAAGTTTCGCCCAAAGACGCAGGTGCAGCGCGCTACGAGGAAAGTCAGGCACAATGGACCCCACTTGTCTCTCAACTACTCCCTGAACTGCTAGGTCTTGTGCTGTCCTGGCTGCTAGTTGGAGACTAGAACCTTCTCCATGGCTGGGCCCACTCCCTTTGGTTTGCCCTAGGCTCTAAAGAAAACGTCTACACTGTTTTCCTAAACAAGCCAGAGCAAATTTTTTCCCTCAGTTCCCCGCTCAGACCCCACGTCCCCTACTCATACCTTTGCCTTTGTACGTATGGGTCGATTTGGCCCACCTTGCGAGCACTCCCCCTCCTCTAGCTAAGCTAGATCTGCTGAGGCTTAGGCGCCCACAGTTACCCCCCAGTCACCAGGTCGGAAGGTAATGTGGTAGGGCCTTTAGACGTGTGAGAGAAAAGCTCCAGAGGTGACGTTTCCTTGAGTTTGTATTTCAAACTGAGCTGCTCTTGGACACCGAAATCCGTCTGAAGTATTACAGGGGCCCCAGGTAGCCACCCTTTATATTCATGGTGTGAAATGAGTAACCCACTCCGCGTGCAAATCTGAGAACCTGTCGGGATGCGTGTCTGGAGAGGCTTTAGAGCGCGCTTCCCCCTCCGGGAGCCAGAGTGGGGAGCCGCGGAGGATTAGAGTGGCGGGAAGGGGGTGGGGTTTGAGGAGCCCAAGGCCGAGCCGCGGCGCTTCCTGCCAGGACGGCGCGGGCGGAGGCGCTGCCACCGGTGGCGCAGGGAGCAGCTCGCGTCCCCGGAGAGCGGGCGGAGGCTGGGCTCTGGCGGGGCCGGGCAGCGCTTCAAGGTACCACGAGGGTGCTCGGTACCATCCTCGTCTGCAGCTCGAGTTCCAGCGGCGCGTGCTTTGCGCACCCGGACTTCGGGACGCAGGGTGGGAAAGGGGCCCCCCGCAGTCCTCCACGGGCCTGCCGCCTCGCCCCCCACCCCCGGTCCCCGCGCAACGCTCCCCGGCCCGCGGGCGCCGCGGGGGCAGGGACTGGGCGCGGAACGAGGCAGGGAGGGACCTGGAAAAACCACCCAGATTGCATTGCAGTGGGCGAGGCCGCCCGGCGGAGCCGGTTCCCCTGAGCCGCCTCCCCGCGGGGCGTTCGCGGAGCGCGGTTCCCAGGTGCTCGGCTCTGCCGGGGACGCGGGGCTCGGTGCGTGGTGGCCCACGCCCGGCGGCCCGGAGCGCGTGCGACAACCGCGCGGAGGGCCCACGCCCGGCGGCCCACAGTGGCCGAGAAAGTGGTTACAGACCGCTCGGAAAGCCCTGCGCCGCCGGTCCTCGGTGGCCTCTGTATTCGGATTAATCATTCGTGGATAAAGCGAGAACTTTATTATCTGCTCGGTTGTCAGGGATTCCGCGGCGCTCTCCATATTAGAAGCGAATCCCAGAGCTGCTCCTATTCAGAGACTTGTCTTCTTCCTGTTTAAGGAAGTCGGATCCCTGGGTTCTGATGTTTTTAATTTAAATTTGAATTTGTACAACTAGGTTACAAGGACAGAGATTTTGTTTTGTCCTCTAACGTATTCCCAGGGTTGGAACAGAGCCGGACGTACACTAGGCACTCAACAAATATTTGTTGAAAGATTTTAATGAGTAACACCCACCCATTTTTGCAGCTCTCGTTTCCTCGCGAGGGCATAGTTCATCACTGAGAAGGAGAAATTCTGAAAATGGGAGTCTACAGGTAATTTAAGTCTCGAGTGTTTAAAAAGAGTAGGTGCTAATTCTTCGACGGACAAACATACTTTTGTTAAATAAATTAAACTCGTAAAATGCAGGCATGCCAAGAGGGGGAAAAATCTGGGCAACACTGCAGTTCTGGATACCAAAAAAATGTTTTATTGTCTATCCCACCATCTAGAATAATTCTAATTTACTATGAATAATCAGTAGCAGTAGCAGGTGGCCGGGAGGGACCTCGAAGGGTGTGGTTCACTCTACCTATGGTCTTCACTCAAGACCACACTTAAGACTCCCCTAACAAACGAGAATCTCTCTTTGTGGTGTGTGTGGCCGTGTTTAGCAACAGAGACCCAATGGTAGGACACGCTACGGAATGTCTTTTCCGTATT
The DNA here is from genome assembly GCA_002007465.1 of Ailurus styani. NCBI lineage: Eukaryota > Metazoa > Chordata > Mammalia > Carnivora > Ailuridae > Ailurus > Ailurus styani. The sequence goes on from LNAC01000147.1 coordinate 1,603,053, forward strand.
CATGAAAATATTAAGGTTATGAAGGACAAAGACTGAAGAACTGTTTTGCATGAAAGGGTTTTATGGGACATGACCACTAAATGCAGCATGGATCCCGCACCCGGAACTTCCCCCCCTCCCCAGAATGGACATTATTGAGGGGCGCCTGGGTGGCTCAGTGGGTGAAGCTTATGCCTTCGGCTCAGGTCATGATCCCAGAGCCCTGGGATGGAGCCAGCTCCCTGCTCAGTGGGGAGTCTGCTTCTCCCTCTGCCCCTCACCCCCCTCCTACTCCGTCTTTTTCTCTCAAATAAGTAAATAAAGTCTTTTTAAAAAATAATGGACATGATTGAGATAAGAGGAAAATTTGAGTAAGGTCTGTAGATTAAATAAATAATAGCATTGTATCAGTGTTAATTTCCTGATTTTTGTATTACTGCGGTTTGGCAGGAGAATACCCTTTGTGTTAGGAAATACCCACTGTTTAGGGATAAAGGGAATTATGTATATAATTTTACTCTCAGATGATTCTAAATATGTATATATAGGAGAGAGAAAATGGTAAAGCAAATGTGGCAAAATGTTAACATCGGTGAATCTGAGTGAAGGAATTTTTTATTATTCATTTCAACTTTTAAAAGCTTTTTAAAAAATTTTAGAGGACTTTTTGCTGCCACCACCATGTGGTTTTTAACAAGGCTCTGTCTGATGATTTTCTATACTAACCGAATCCCTCTTCTTACAGAATGAATCCATTTTCTTTGTCTTTTCCTTCCTGAAAGAAGGAAATAAAGGACATCATGTTTTTTTGTATAACAATCCTCTTAAATTCTTTAAGGTTGTTCTTAAATAACTTAACTAGACTAAATTACTGCAAGCTCTTGAAGCTTTCATTGTGAATATTTTCTACTTTTAATTATCTTCATTACACTCCTTGGACCCTTTTTTTTAATTTTAAAATCATTTTTTAATGTTTATTTTTATTTATTTATTTTGAAAGAGAGAGAGAGATCACAAGTAGGCTGAGAGGCAGGCAGAGAGAGGAGGAAGCAGGCTCCTTGCCGAGCAGGGAGCCCGATTCGGACCTCCATCCCAGGACCCTGAGATCATGACCTGAGCTGAAGGCAGAGGCTTTAACCCACTGAGGCACCCAGGCACCCGGACCCTTTTCTTTTTAACACTTTTAGAGAGCAACTCTTGAATTAGACAAAATTCAAATGTCTCTACCATGGCCTGACCATTGACACAACAGTATCTCTATGTCGCTTTCTTTTTTTTTTTTTTAAGATATTTATTTGTTTGTTTTATTTATTTTTTTTTTTAAAGATTTTATTTATTTCACAGAGGGAGAGAGATCACGAGGAGGCAGAGAGGCAGGCAGAGAGAGAGAGGGGGAAGCAGGCTCCCCACTGAGCAGGGAGCCCGATGCGGGCCTCGATCCCAGGACCCTGAGATCATGACCTGAGCCGAAAGCAGAGGCATTAACCCACTGAGCCACCCAGGCACCCTATTTGTTTGTTTTAGAGAGAGAGAGGGCATGCAAGTGGGGGGAGAAGCAAGGGAAAGGGAGAGAATCTGAAGCAGGTTCTGCCAAGTGCGGAGCCCAAAGTGGGGCTTGATCTCACGACAAGATCATGACCTCACCTGAAACCAAGATTCAGATGTCTAACCGACTGAGCACCCAGCCACTACTCTATGTCACTTTCTTATAACTTATAATGCAGTTCCCTTTTTAAAGACTATAGTAGTAGCACTACATTTGCTGGCTCCAGTTTTGTTTGAGATCTCTAGATCTTTCTTGGAGTTCTCAGTTGCACATACCTAGCTATTCTCTCGTACCTGTAGGAAAAGAGTCTTCAAGGGATGCCTGGGTAGCTCATTAGGCATCTGCCTTTGGCTCAGGTCATGATCCTAGGATCCTGGGACTGAGCCCCATGTTGGGCTCCCCGCTCAGTGGGGGCCTGCTTCTCCCTCTGCCTACTGCTTCCCCTGCCTGTACTCTCTTCTCTCTGTGACAAATAAATAATAAATTAAATCTTTTAAAAAATGTTTTTTTAAAAAAGCCTTCAAAAAAGTAAATCGAAGTATGGATCTTTGAACTCTCTGAATAGACACCACGAGCAAAGCTCACCCTCCTGAGTTGAAAAAATTTATGGACAAGAAATGATCATTGAGATTAAATGGTGGCAGACATGTCCAATGAATATTGTGGGGGTTTGATCCCTTTATAAATCTTGTGATAGATGAATGTGTGGTGATGGCAATTCATGGGGCAACAAGAATATTGAATACGAGGAAATAATATCATTGTCTTAGAAGACTTGGAACAGTTATAAACAATACGTATGTTCACCGGAAGAAATCAACTGCTGCCACATGTCCCTTCTATGTAGCACCTGTTTTACTACAAAATAAAAATCAGGTCATGTGCCTCTTTGTATTGAACTTCTTTGTTAAATCAACTTTTGTAATAAAAAAGTGAATTGAATGTTCTTGAATCAGAGTGGTGATGTTTGGTGGTGAATATATTAAAAACCACTGAATCGTACACTTGGAAAGGATGAATTGTACATTTGAGAAGCATGAATGTGAATTATATCTCAGTTTTTTAAGAAGCAAATCAATGTTGAAGCCTGTGTTCTGAGGTTGCCACAAACCATTGATATTTCTTGGTTATTTTTAGATGTGGATGTCAAAGAGATCACATTTTATACTCCCTGGACAAATCCAACCTCTCTAAAGGGAAGGGGAAGTGATGGTCAAGATAACCAAATACATTATAATTTTCTGTGGATTACTCTGTGCATCACATATTTAAACAAATTACTGGTCTGAACCTTTATTATGGCAATTGTTATGGATGGTCTATACGGAAAAGGTATGGATTTATTAATCAGCCCTGCCATTTGCTACCTCATGGCGTTGAATCCCTTAGCTTCACAAGGATTCAGTTTTCAACTGTAAAAATGGGGATAATGGCAATGTATATTTCAGAGGTTTTCAGGGGAGAAGAAATATATAAAGAAGTATCTTCCTTAAAACAAACCTGAGAACTAGGAAGTTTACTATTCAAGAGCCATCTCCAGGTGGGGAGGGGGTCTCTTCAGACAACCACAAAGGCCTTAGCCCTCTGACTTAGCTTGGACAAGAAACATCATCAAGGCATGCTGAAACATTTAAATAAGACTTTACTGACTGTCATGTCATAGGGAAATACACAGAAAAATTACATATAGGGAAATGCTCCATGAATCTGGACAATATGCACCTTCTCCTTGGGAACCACAGATGTACTTCAGTTGGCATACAGGGAAATGATTCCACCCAGAGAATTCCTCCCTCCTTATTCCTGGCCTCATGCACTTTACCCAGGAGTACATCCCTGCCTCTCCCAAAATCCAGTTAGAGAGGGAAGCACAGCAGCAAACCTTATTCTTTTAAGTCAAGGCGGGTTAACAGGACTGGGTACTTAAAGATTTTATTTTTTAGTAATCTCTACACCCAACATGGGGCTTGAACTTAAAACCCTGAGATCAAGAGTCACATGATCGACTGACTGAGCCAGCCAGGCACCCCTTCACATTGTCCTTTTTTGTCTCATTCAGTCTCCCATTGGAAAAAAAGCATATATCAGAATTTTGAAGCCACTGCCCTAATTCCTTCTGAAAATTATCAACAAATTGATTTTCCTGAAACTCACCTATGTTTTTAAAATTCATGTATATTGGGGCACCTGAATGGCTCCATCATTTGGGCCATTGACTCATAATTTCAGCTTAGGTCATGATCTTATGGGTCATGGGATTGGGCTCTGCTCTCAGCAGGGAGTCTGCTTGAGAGTCTCTCCCTCTGCCCTTCCCCCCACTCATGCTTGTGTGCATGCTTCCTCTCAAATAAATAAATCTTTTTTTTTTAAAGATTTTTATTTATTGGGCGCCTGGGTGGCTCAGTGGGTTAAAGCCTCTGCTTTCGGCTCAGGTCATGATCTCAGCGTCCTGGGATCGAGGCCCGCATCGGGCTCTCTGCTCAGCAGGGAGCCTGCTTCCTCCTCTCCCTGTCTCTCTGCCTGCCTCTCTGCCTACTTGTAATCTCTCTCTGTGTCAAATAAATAAATAAAATCTTTAAAAAAAAAAANGTGCCTGGGTGGCTCAGTGGGTTGAGCCTCTGCCTTCAGCTCAGGTCATGATCTCCGGGTCCTGGGATCTAGCTCCACATAGGGCTCTCTGCTCATCGGAGGGCCTGCTTCCCTCTTTCTCTCTGCCTGCCTATCTGCCTACTTGTGATCTCTCTCTCTCTGTCAAATAAATAAATAAAAATCTTTTAAAAAAAGATATTTATTTATTTGTCAGAGAGAGAGAAGCGTGCACAAGCAGGGGGAGAGGAAGATAGAGGGAGAAGCAGGCTCCCTGCCGAGCAAGGAGCCCAATGTGGGACTTGATTCAAGTCCCTGGGATCATAGCCTGAGCTGAGGGCAACCGCTTAACCAACTGAGCCACCCAGCCATCCCATCAAATAAATAAATCTTAGAAATAAAATTAATATACATTTACTTAAAGTAGTACAAGTATGTCATCTTATAAGTCTAATTATTCTACATGGTTTATAATAAACTGCAATTACCTGTCTCTCCCCTGAATTCTGACTCCTGCTTCCCAGGGGCACCTACCCACTTTCAGCTATTTTCTGTTCTTTTTTTTTTTTTTTTTTAAGATTTTATTTATTTATTTCACAGAGGGAGAGAGATCACAAGGAGGCAGAGAGGCAGGCAGAGAGAGAGGGGGGGAAGCAGGCTCCCCGCTGAGCAGAGAGCCCAAAGCGGGCCTCGATCCCAGGACCCTGAGATCATGACCTGAGCTGAAGGCAGAGGCTTTAACCCACTGAGCCACCCAGGCACCCCCAAACACTTTTAATAAGGCTTTGAAGCAGCTCAGCGCAGCACCACCAAGGCTGCCCTGACTCGCACGGCCAATGACTCAGAAAGGTTCAAGCCTACTTCAGTCTCGTTCCTTTTTTCTTTTCTTTTCTTTTCTTTTTTTTTTTTTAAAGATTTTATTTATTTATTTCACAGAGGGAGAGAGATCACAAGGAGGCAGAGAGGCAGGCAGAGAGAGAGGGGGAAGCAGGCTCCCTGCTGAGCAGAGAGCCCAATGCGGGCCTCGATCCCAGGACCCTGAGATCATGACCTGAGCCGAAAGCAGAGGCCTTAACCCACTGAGCCACCCAGGCGCCCTCGTTCCTTTTTTCAAACTGAATTGGAAAGATAAAATAAATTATATATTCTTTAGCTGAAATCTCAAATCTGTCTATGATGCTTCCTAGAGCCCTCGGTGATTACCACTATAGACTATGTACTTTGTGTACCACTATAGACTAATGCTGTCCTGTATTATTTATTTCAAGTAGGCAACAGCTTTCTTTCCTTAAAATTCTAGACTCTCAATTAATGGTCCCTTTGTGGGTGCTTTTAATAATCTCTTTATGTGCACTTTATTTTTTTTAAGTTTATTTATTTTTTGCAGTAATCTCTATATCCAACATGGGACTCAAACTTACGACCCTAAGATCAAGAGTCACATGCTTTTCCAACGGCACCAGCCAGTCACCCCTATGTGAACTTTAACAACCAGTAGTACTTGCTCATGCTTAGAACTTGGGAAAGAGGTTCGATGAGGGTAAACATCGATTATGGTGACCTTAGAGGGAAGAATAACATTTCCCAGGAATGGGACATCCCTTTCTGGTTCAAATCTATATCCCTGCTTTAGAATCTATTTAAATCAGCATCCATTTCTGCAAACAGTATTTTGACTCAGAGCATCATTCTGAAAGGCACCCCCCAAAAAACCATTAGCACTTCCTGTAAGGGGTGGTCCATCGAGTTGATGGGAAAGAGAGCAGAAGGGAGATCTTTCTCTTTATAAACATAAACAACAATAAAATAGCTTTTATTGATTAAATCAACACTATATTATCTCACGTGATTCTCACAACAACCAAATAAGGTAAAAATATTGTTTTTTGGGCGCCTGGGTGGCTCAGTGGGTTAAAGCCTCTGCTTTCGGCTCAGGTCATGATCTCAGGGTCCTGGGATCGAGGCCCACATCGGGCTCTCTGCTCAGCAGGGAGCCTGCTTCC
>LNAC01000147.1:1610276-1645172 GCA_002007465.1 Ailurus styani
TGGTTGAGAGATCTTCCTCACGCAATGTACAGGACAGAAAGAGGACTTGAGCATCCACCTCTGATGCTGACCCATTTCTTCTTGCTATCCTGGAGTCTGACTCCATAGCTACTGCCTGTCACATTGAGAACTTAGAAGAGTTTTGGTTGGGGGTGCCTGGGTGGCTCAGTGGGTTAAAGCCTCTGCCTTCGGCTCAGGTCATGATCTCAGGGTCCTGGGATTGAGGCCCGCATCGGGCTCCCTGCTCAGTGGGGAGCCTGCTTCCCCCTCTCTCTCTCTGCCTGCCTCTCTGCCTCCTTGTGATCTCTCTCCCTCTGTGAAATAAATAAATAAAATCTTAAAAAAAAAAAAGAAGAGTTTTGGTTGGAGGCAGCAGGGGGGGTGTGGAATTTGGATGAGCCAGTCATAAAACTGTCCAAAAAAATTTTAATGGAGGCATCCTTTTGACATTGGTAAATCTCTCTGTGGAAGATACAGATACACAGGACATGATCTCTGCTGTTAAGGAGCTTGAAATGTGATGACAGAGGCAAAGCTCCAACAGCTCAGCTGACTGGTGTGGTGTGGACCCCTTAAGAGCATGGTTTTGGCCCAGAGCAAACATCAGAAGGATGATACGGCAGATGGTCTAAGCAGGAGCGTTTTTCTTTTTTTCTTTTTACTCACTTATTTATTTTAAGATTTTATTATTTATTTGAGAGAAAACAAACACTACATAGATGACAGAAGGAGAGGGAGAAGCAGACTTCCCTGAGCAGGGAACCCAACGCAGGGCTCTATCCCAGCACCCTGGGATCATGAACCTGAGCCAAACGCAGACCAAATGAGCCACCCAGGCACCCCCTCCTTTTTCTTTTTAAAAACTTTATTTTTACGTAATCTCTATGCCCAATGTGGGGCTCGAACTTAAAACCCCAAGATCAAGAGTTGCATGCTCTACCAACTGAGCCAGCCAGGTGCCCCAGGAATGCTCTTCTTTCTTTCCTTTTTTCTTTTTTTCAAGATCTATCTATCTATCATCTATTTATTTATATGGGAGAGAGAGAGAGAGCAGGAAGAGGGTCAGAGGGAGAGAATCTCCAGCGGACTTCTGGGGAGCCTGACTTGGAGCTCGATCTCATGACCCTGAGATGGTGGCTTGAATAGAAATCAATAGTTGGACACTTAACTGACTGAGCCACCCAGGTGTTCCCCTTAGGAGCTTTTAGAATTTAATTTAAAAGCATTTAGAATGCTTTTCTAAACCCCTGGGTCACGAATATGGCTAGCCCATTTTCTATGCTTTGCTACCTCCTCCAGCTTGTTGTACCTTCTCCATCAATTCTCCATCTTCCTTATTGGACACATGGGTTTCAGCTACATTCTTCACCCTGAAGTGTCATCTTTACTGAGAGTTGGCTAGCAAAATTCCTCCCATGGTTTGGTCAGTGGCTCTATTCTTTTTTGACATAATGCCCTTCTTTACCTTTGTTATTCTCAAAATGATATCAGCAACCACCACATAGAGGAAGCAGCAGATTATATAAAGCAAATTGGGGTACCTGGGTGACTCAGTTGGTTGAGCATCTGATTTTTGGCCTCAGCTCAGGTCTTGATCTCAGGGTCATGAGTTCAAGCTGCACCCAACATGGAACCTGCAAGAAAGAGAAAGAAAGAAAGAAAGGAAGGAAGAAAGAAAGAAAGAAAGAAAGAAAGAGAGAGAGAGAGAGAAAGGAAGGAAGGAAGGAAGGAAGGAAGAAAGGAAGGAAGGGAGAAAGAAAAGAAAAGGAAGAGAAAGAAAGAAAAGAAATAAGGAAGGAAGGAAAGGAGGAAAGGAAGGAAGGAAAGGAAGGTAGAAAGGAAAAGAAAGCAAGTTGAATCCAGAAATATATTAAATAGATTATACACTGTGATCAAGTGGAACTTATCCCAGGAATGCAGGGTTGGCTCAACACTTAAAAAAATAAAATCAATGTAATGTACCATGTTAATAGAGTTAAGGACTAGAACCACATGATCATCTCAATTAACACGGAAAAAGCATTTGACAGAGTCCAATACAGTTTATGATGAAAACAAAATAAACCAGAAATAGAAGGAATTTTCTCAACCTGAAAAAGAGTATCTATGAAAAACCCACCAGCTCCCCTCATATTTCGTGATGAAAGACTAGAAACTAAACGGGGATATCTATTCTTGCTATTTCTATTCAACACTATACTGGAAGTTCTAGCCCAAGAAATTAGGCAAAAAAATATAAGGCACCTAGATGGGAAAGGAAGAAATAAAACTATTCACAGATGATATGATATTATACATATAAAATCCTAAGGAATCCATCAAAACATTTTGGAAAAATTAGCAGCAAGGTTGAAGGATACAAGATCAACATACAAAAACCAATCATATTTCTCTGCGTTAGCAATGAACAATCCAAAATGAAATTTAAAACGATTGAATTTGGGGTGCCTAGGTGGCTTAGTTAAACTTCTGATTCTTGGTTCAGCTCATGATCTTGGGGTCGTGAGATTGAACCCCACATCAGGCTCAACACTTGGTGGGGAGTCTGCTTGGGATTCTCTCCTTCTCCCTTGCCCTCTGCCGCTCGTGCTCTCTCTCTCTCTCTCAATCTAAAGGTAAATAAATAAATAAAATCTTTTAAAAAACCAGTTACATTTACAATCACATCACAAAGAATAATTAGGAATTAACAGTAGAAGTGCAAGATTAGTACACTGAAAACTCTAACACATTGTTGAAAGAAATTAAAGAAGACTTAAATCATGGAAAGACATTTCATATTCATGGATTGGAAGACTTAATATTGTTTAAGTGGTAGTACTCCTCAAATTGATTTATGGATTCAATCCCTATCAAGTTTCCCGTGGCCGTTTTTTTGCAGAAACTGACAGGCTGATTCTACAATTCACCTGGAAGGCCAAGGAACTGTAACAGTTAAAACAATCTTGAAGAAGAAGAAAATAGTTTGAATACTCTCACTTCCTGAATTCAGAACCTACTACAAAGCTAGAATAATCAAGGCAACGTGGTACTGGTATATGGATAGACATACAGATCAATAGAATTGAGAATTTTAAAAAATCCTTTAGTTTATGATGAATTTCTCTTTTACAAGAGTATCCAGATCATTCAATAGGGAAGGAATGGTCTTTTCAGCATTGGTGCTGGGACAATGGGAGAGCCATATGCAAAAGAATGAAGTTAGACGTCTTCCATACACTACAGAAAAATTAACTCAAAATGGGTCATAGAGCTAACTGTAGGAAATGTGGTATATTCATACTTTGGAATGTTATGCATCTATAAAAAGGAATGGAGTGCTGGTAATGCCACAACCTAGGGGAAATATGAAAACATTATGTTAAATGAAAGAAACCAAAGACAAACGGCCACATACTGTATGATTCAATTTATATGAAATGTCCAGAGTAGGCAAATCCATAGAGACACAAGGTAGATTAGTGGTTGCCAGGGGTTGGGAAAGAGAGGGGAATGGATAATTTCTATTAATAAACTTGGAGTTTCAAAAAAAAAAAAAAAAAAAACCAAACCAAAAAATATGTAATTTCTTCTGGGGGGTGATGAAATTTAGATAGTAATGTTGGTTTTATAACTCTATGATATACTAAAACCCACTGAACTGTATACTGTGAAAGGGTGAAATTTATGGTGTGTGAATTATATGTCAATAAAACTGTTATATAAAAAAGAACCTGTCATACAGCTTTAAAATTATGCATTTATATGGTATTTCTCCTCCTACTAGAATTAGAGTATGAACTTTCTTCATCCTTACATTTGTAGGTACCCAGTGAACAGAATAAATACCCATTGATCCAATAATTCATTTCTTTTTTTTAAATTTTATTTATTTATTTGTCAGAGAGAGCGATCACAAGTAGGCAGAGAGGCAAGCAGAGAGAGAGGGGAAAGCAGGCTCCCTGGGGAGCAGAGAGCCCAATGTGGGACTTGATCCCAGGACCCTGAGATCATGACCTGAGCTGAAGGCAGAAGCTTAACCCACTGAGCCATCCAGGCACCCCTGCAATAATTCATTTCTTGACATCTCTGAAAGAAATTTAAGACCGTGACAGGCAGTTGGAATGAAAGATTATTGGTGGCTGAGCAGAAGTATGGACAAGGAAAAACACTAGGTTTGAGCAGCCTGCAATTCCCATCGGGCTAGAAGACACAGAAGAGGAAGCAGTTCAGTGACAGGAGGTAAGAGTGGTACTAAAAGTGTGTGCCATTTTTAATTGTCATTAAATATTTTGGTTAACTGATGGTGTCTTGCTAACTGAAAGTATTATCAGACAAAAATGCTGATTCAACCTCTCTCCCCTATGCCTTTTCTTCTTTTCTTTCTTTCTTTTTTTTTATTTGCTATTTTTAATAACAAGGTTTATAGAAACAAATTATTTAAAACCAAAGGCCAATTCTTAGGTCTCATTTAGTTGTTCCCTATGTCTTTTCCTACCCCATTAGTTTACTCAAAAGCTAAAAGGGAGGATGCTCCAATCAGAACAAAACAGAGGAGGAAAACATTTCCAACTTTGGCTGCTCCAATCAGCTCCGTGCACTCTGGAAACGCTGCTTTGAAAGCCTAAGGTGATCATCATGCTTTATTCACACCACTACTCTGCTCTGCTTTCACACAGTTCTAAAGCCAAAAACCCACTGTTTGCAGCTACCTGCCCAACTTCCTTCCTTCCTTCATTTAGCAAATATTAATCAAGCACTTACTTTTTGCCAGGTATGGATATAGCAATGAAAACATCAACTATGCTCTTAATATGTGTCATAGCATCCAAAGATGGGCTGAACCATTTCTATTGGACTATTAGCAGCAACTTTTTAGAAAGCTTAAACACCAGGTTCTCATGAATGTGAGAATACTATCTTACATTTGAATAGAACTCTATGGTATTCAAGGATTTTGCATGCAATATTCCATTTGATACTCAAACCTATTAAAAAGAAAAAAGGGGGTTGGGGGTAGGGATAGGGTGGCTGAGTTATGGACATTGGAGAGGGTCTGTGCTATGGTGAGTGCTGTGAAATGTGTAAGCCTGATGATTCACAGACCTGTACCCCTGGGGCAAATAATACATTATACATAAATTTCAAAAAAAAAATAAAAGAAAATAAAGGAAGAAAAAAGGGTAGGGCAACTACCTTCATTTTGCAGATGAGGAAAATGAGATTTGGGTAGGTTAGATGATTCCTTCAAGTTCACACAGCTAGTAAGAAGCAAAGTTGGCTTGGGAACTCAACTCTTCCTTCCAATTGGTTGCTTTTTCTATTACCTCTTACTGAGACAGGAAGGGTTGACTTCTTAGGAGGCAGCTCCCTCACTCTGTGTGTAAATAAGGCAGCAGAGAACTGTTCTGTTTGCACTTTTAAAGTTTTTCTTAAAGCTTATTCATTTAAGTAATCTTTACACCAACTGTGGGGCTGGAGTCATGACCCCAAGATCAAGATCGGCATGCTATTCCAACTGAGCCAGTCAGATGCCCTGTTTTTGTAATTTTTAATAAACTATCACTGTGCTTATTGTCAGTTTTATAAACAGGCAGCCATCAAGAAGCAGACGTGCACATTGTGAAAATACGTTTCTGTAAGACTTGTAAGTGTATAATTAATGAGAACAGAAATCAAATCCTAGCTAAGTATGAAGCTCCTGACCCAAAGTTCTCTCTTGGAGATTTTTCTGTTTACCTCAACTGTTAGCCTCTTTGGGAATAATTTCCAAAGTCAATTCAACAAATGTAATGGGAGTGACAAAATGCCTGGTGCACTGAGAATATAATCAGGAATGAGACCCCACCCCACCTCTCAGAGCCCCTTGTCTATGTTAGGGAAACAAATAATTCAAACACAATGTATATACATGCTGTAATAGGCAAATGCTGTAATGATATGAAGTTTTCTTAAGAAACAAAGTTAGGGGGCGCCTGGTGGCTCAGTGGGTTAAAGCCTCTGCCTTCGGCTCAGGTCATGATCTCAGGGTCCTGGGATCGAGGCCCACATCAGGCTCTCTGCTCAACAGGGAGCCTGCTTCCTCCTCTCTCTCTGTCTGCCTCTCTGCCTACTTGTGATCTGATCTCTCTCTCTCTGTGTCAAATAAATAAATAAATAAATAAAATCTTTTAAAAAATTTTTAAAAAGAAGAAACAAAGTTAGGAAACATTTACTTCTACTCAAAAATAATTCTATATTGAAATCTTATGTCTTTCAGACAACCTCCAAGCTTTCCAGCTCTCTTAATGAAAATAATGTTTTTATTGACTAGCTATTATGTAGTGAACACTGTGCTCCTTTTTTTTTTTTAAGATTTTATTTATTTATTTGACAGAGATCAGATCACAAGTAGGCAGAGAGGCAGGCAGAGAGAGAGGAGGAAGCAGGCTCCCTGTTGAGCAGAGAGCCTGATGTGGGACTCGATCCCAGGACCCTGAGATCATGACCTGAGCCGAAGACAGAGGTTTTAACCCACTGAGCCACCCAGGTGTCCCTGTGCTGCTTTATAGATAATGTATCTCATTTAATCCTCACAAGAACACTGTGATTATTTTTCATTTTACACATGGGGAATCTGAGGCTCAGAGAGGTTAAGTGACTCATTCCAGGTCTCATAGCTGGTAAGTGGATAGAGCCAGTTTGGGTTCCCAAGGGCATCCTCTTAATCAAGACCCTATAGAGCCTCTTTTCCTCCTAAAGTGATTGTTCTTTGATCTTACTGAGCTCTCAAAAGCCTTGATTTCCTTTTTCTCCCTTTCTCCTGGCCATCAGTTTTCCTTTCTTTACTCTCTATCCTCCAGCCATGCCAAACCACTCACGGTAACCCAACTGGTGTGTCATATGGCACTTCTTTTCTTTGTACACATTTTTCCCACTGCCTGGCTGAGCCAAATCACAGAGCAACCAAACCCATTTTGAAATATGACAGAGTGAAAGATAAAGAGGAACCATAACAGTAAAGTATATTTGAAAAGTTAATATATCACTCCCATAATACCCAAAAGAATTAAGGAAATTATAAAACTATAAAATTCGTGGTAGACTTTACACGTGAAAAGATCTTACTGGCAGAATTTGGGGAACACACTCTGATCAAATGTAGTCAAAGATTCACTTAATTTGATCCTGTATTACAGGACAAAGAGACACATAGTTAATACCTCAAGATATTATTTCTATATATGGCATTCTTTGACAATGACAAAACAAAATTTTAAATACATTCTTTTTTTTTTTTTTTAAGATTTTATCCATTTATCTGACACAGAGAGAGAGATTACAAGTAGGCAGAGAGGCAGGTAGAGAGACAGGGAGAGGAGGAAGCAGGCTCCCTGCCAAGCAGAGAGCCCGATGCGGGCCTCGATCCCAGGACGCTGAGATCATGACCTGAGCCGAAAGCAGAGGCTTTAACCCACTGAGCCACCCAGGCGCCCTAAATACATTCTTAATGTAGTATCTTTAAAAATAAATATATGAACATATGTGTGTATATATGTGTACCACACATATATTCTTTTAACCTTTTTTCTACCCCTAAAATGGGGCTCAAACTCATGATCCCATGACCAAGAGATCAGGAGTCACAGGCTCTACTGACTGTGCCAGCCATGCATCCCACACATACTCTTAAATAAAACCTAAGTCATAAAACAAATCCAGGGATTTCTGGGTGGCTCAGTTGGTTAAGCCTCCGACTCTTGATTTTAGCTCAGATCATGGTCTCAGGGTCCTGAGGTGGAGCCCTGTGTGGAGCCCCTCGCTGAGCATGGAGCCTACTTGGGATTCTCATCTCCCTCTCCCCCTAACCCTCTACCCCCACCCCGATTGTACATGCTCTCTCTCTCTCTCTCTTTCTCTCTTTTGCTCTCTCTCTCTAAAATAATAATAATAATAAATAATACAAATAAAGCAAATCCTTGGGGTTCCTGGAGGGGCTCAATCAGTTAAGCATCTGACTTTGGTTCAGGTCATGATCTCAGGGTCCAGAATCCAGCCCTGCATTGGGCTTCCCACTCAGCAGGGAGTCCGCTTGGCCTTTTCCCTCTTCCTCTACCCCTCCCCTTGGTCACGCTCTCTCTCTCAAATAAATAAAGAAAATCTTTAAATTAAAAAAAAATAAGGCAAATCCAGCTCAAAATATCATCAAGGCTTTTTAAAAATTTTTTTATTTAGAGAAAGAGAGCCTGTGAATGTGAATGGGGTGGGGGAGGGGCAGAGGGAGAGGGAGAGAGAATCTTAAGCAGGCTCCACAGGGTTCAATTTCACAACCCTGAGATCATGACCTGAGCGGAAATCAGAAGTTGGAGGCTTAAACAACTGAGCCCTCCCAGGCACACCATCATGTTTTCTAAACAACAAAAATTAAAATATACATATCAGATGCTATTAAGTCAGTATTTAGAGGAAATCCTCTTTGTTCTTAAATGTTTATAGTAGTAAAAAAAAATTTTTTAAGAAAGAGCCATGATAAATTAAGTCTCTAAGTTTTATGAAAAGAAACAAAGTATTTCTTTTATAGCCCAGTTCTGTCATTCTTAATATTTTGCCATATTTTATATAAAATGAAAGATATGAAAAATCAGTTCTGTTAGTTTTTAAAGACTTATATTGGTTTGCTTATCAATTCTACTTTTGTCTTTATTTTATTTTAAAGATTTTATTTTTGGGCGCCTGGGTGGCTCAGTGGGTTAAAGCCTCTGCCTTTGGCTCAGGTCATGATCTCAGGGTCCTGGGATCGGGTCCTGCATCGAGATCTCTGCTCAGCAGGGAGCCTGCTTCCTCCTCTCTCTCTGCCTGCCTCTCTGCCTACTTGTAATCTCTCTCTGTCAAATAAATAAATAAAATCTTTTAAAAAAAAGATTTTATTTTTAAGTAATCTGTACACCCAACGTGGGGCTCGAACTGGGAACTACGAAATCAAGACTTCCATGGGGCGCCTGGGTGGCTCAGTGGGTTAAGACTCTGCCTTCTGCTCAGGTCATGATCTCAGGGTCCTGGGATTGAGCCCCCAATGGGGCTCTCTGCTCAGTGGGAAGCCTGCTACTTCCTCTCCCACTCCCCCTGCTTGTGTTCCCTCTCTCGCTATCTCTCTCTGTCAAATAAATAAATAAAATCTTTTTTAAAAAGTGTGCCAAAGAAATAGACCTGCTTATGACAGTGTAAGGATATCAAACTCAAGGTACCCAAAGAGAGAAACCATGAATATAGATGCAGCAAAGAAAGAAATAGGTGATTAACAAATGATTAATAGAACAACAACAAAGAAAGTGAACATTTCATGCACTATTGCTGGGAGCGTAACATAGTAATTTTTTTCTGGAGTGTCATTTAGAAATATCAGGGTGTTTTTGTGGCTACCATTTGACCCATCATTGTACTTTAGATATTTTTTACTAAGGAGGTGTTTAATTTTTTGAAATATTTATTTTAGAGAGAGAGGAAAAGAGCACATGAATAGAGGGAGGAGCAGAGGGAGAGGGAGAGAGGATCTCCAACAGATTCCCCGCTGAGCATGGAACCCAGCGTGGGGCTCCATCTCATGACCTTGATCCAGAGATCGTTGACCTGGATCCATGATCCAAAGATCGTGACATTGATCCAAGATCATGACCTGAGCTGAAACTGAGTCTGACGGTTAACTGGCTTAGGCACCCAGGTGCACCCTAAAGAAGTGCTTAAATGTGAATGTTCCAAAAATAAGAGATTGTTCTACACACACTATTTTTTCTTTTTATTCTTTAAAAATATTTTGTTTTTAAAATATCTCTACACCCAGCTCGGAGCTGGAGCTAACCCTGACATCAAGATCTACACCCTCCACCAACTGAGCCAGCCAGGTGCCCCTCACGACAAAATATATTTTTTTAAGATTTTATTTATTTTAGAGAGAGAGAAAGAATGTGTACATGGGGAGGGGGGTGGAGCATAAGGAAGGAGAATTTCAAGCAGACTCCCAACTCAGCACGCAGTCAGACACAAGGCTCCATCCCACCACCCAGAGACCATGACCCCAGCTGAAACCAAGAGTTGGTGTCTCACCTGCCTGAGCCATCCAGGTGCCCCTCACCACAAAATTTTTTGAAAAATATTTTATTTATTATTTGTCAGAGAGAGAGCACAAGCAGGGGGAGTGGCAGGCAGAGGGAGAAGCAAGGAGCCCAATGCAGGACTCAACCCCAGGACCCTGGGATCATGACCCAAGCTGAAGGCAGATACTTAACTCACTGCGGCACCCAGGTGTCCCTCACCACAGAATATTTTTAAGAATAACAATTTAGAAACTATCTAAATTTGATGTGGCATAAAAACAGTATAATTTTCTATGTGTGACATAAATGATGGCCAAAATCTATTGATGAAAGAAAAATGCAGCTTATGGAAGGTATGTATGTGCAATCCAATTTAGAAAGAAAAAAAAGTCTGGGGAGATGTATATGAAACTGTTTAACAGTATTTCTCTCTAGTGGATAAAGAATGAAATCTTCCCTTTTACTTAAAATATTTCTAACTGATTTTTTTACAGTGATTAAAATTGGTAGAACCAATGAAGATATTCCTGTTTGGGGAAACCCGTCACTTGAAATATTCTTAGAAGAATTTTCCAAACTTCCAAAAACTGTACAATCTCCATATTACATTATACTACTATCTTTCTTTAGAGAAAGATAGGAATATGTTTTACAATTTTGCTTATTTTATGAGATTAATGTGTTTATCTTTTCCAGTTATTTTTTTAAAAGATTTTATTTATTTGACAGAGAGAGAGAGAGATTACAAGTAGGCAGAGAGGCAGGCAGAGAGAGGAGGAAGCAGGCTTCCCGCTGAGCAGAGAGCCCAGTGCGGGACTCGATCCCAAGACCCTGACATCATGACCTGAGCCAAAGACAGAGGCTTTAACCCACTGAGCCACCCAGGCTCCCCTATCTTTCCCACTTATATTGAGGTATGACTGATAAATAAAAACTATATATTTAAGGTGTACAATGTAATGTTTGCATATACATTGTGAAATGATACCACAATTGAGCTAATAACCTAACCTCACATGATTACCATTGTGTGTGTATGTGTGTAGAGGAAACACTTGAGATCTACTCTTAGAAAATTTCAAGTATATTATTATTATTATTACTATAGTCACCATGCTATAAATTCTTCATCTTATAACTGGAAGTCTGTACCCTTTGGTCAGTATGAAGCTTATGTGGTTTTAATTCTAAAAGCTTGAGAAGAATAAACAGAAAGAAAAAATTTACAGGTTAATCCTGTTTTTGAATGTGGGTGTAACCCAACTCTGCTACACAGACATAACCAAGCCCTCCCCACCCTTCTGAGCAGGTTTGTACTGCACACATTACAAAAGGCAAAGGGCCACAGCACTTAAGGAGTAAAAGTAAATCAGATCATTATTTCAGTGGACTCTAAGAAGGCAGGTAACAATATTCACCATTTGAAAACTTAAGCATGATATGGTTATTTTTCTTAACATAGAATGTACATATGTATATAAAATGTAGCAAAACCTTAAGATATGACTAAGGTGGATGGAGAATGCCTTAACATTCATTACATCATTATACTTTTCAGTATGCTTGAGTGAGTTCAAGATACAAAAGATTAGATGACTAAAATTATATATATATTTATATATATCCATATCCATATATATTTATATATATACATATATATATATATATTTTTTAAATTGTCTTTTCAAACCTTCCCTCTCATTAAGGAAACCTTTTCTTGGGCTCTCCTCAGGGTAAAGCCTTGGTTTTTTCCTGCTCTTCTAAACCACTACCTCAAAAAAAATAGTATCTTCCTCCTCCTTTCCCAGTCCCTCTTTCAACCTGGCAATCATCTTGTAGCTTTAGGTACCCACACATTGCTGAAACTCACCCTGGCAAAGCTCACCAATGAGGAGTTGTTCAAAGCCACAGCCACTGTTTTGTCTACCTACATGGTCTCTCACAGGTACATCACTGCCTTCTGCTTGGTTTCTCAGGAGACGGCTGCTACTGATTTTCCTCCCAGCTCTCTGACCAGGCCGCCTCAATGGACTGTGCGGATTTCTTCTCTGAATGCCACCTCTCTCCACCGCCATGGCTCCAGCTGTAGCCTGTTTGCCGACGGCTGCCAAGCCACTAGTCTTCCATGAAGACCTCTCCTTGCAATATCCTCTAGTGCGGGAGCTGGGCTTCAGTACTAACCCTGCCACGTACCTCAGACCATTTATTTCATCTATTAACTCTTTGTCTCATCTGAAAACAAGAGCACCTCTCCAAAAGAGTTGAGAAACAAGGTTTGTAAAGCACTCCACGCAGTATCTAGCATATTTGGTCAATACAAGTTAGCTACTTGGCATCCCCACTCGGCTATGCAAAATACGTGAAAAAAAAATTCCGTATGTTCCAAAAGAAACTGATTATTTTCCCTACCTACAAAGCTACTCACCTTTCTTTCTTTTTTTTTTTTAAGATTTTATTTATTTATTTGACAGAGATTACAAGTAGGCAGAGAGGCAGGCAGAGAGAGAGGAGGAAGCAGGCTCCCTACCGAGCAGAGAGCCTGATACGGGGCTCAATCCCAGGACCCTGAGATCATGACCTGAGCCGAAGGCAGAGGCTTTAACCCACTGAGCCACCCAGGTGCCCTTTATTTACTTACTTGACAGAGAAAGACACAGCGAGAGACAGAACACAATCAGAGGGATTGGGGGAGGGAGAAGCAGGCTTCCCGCTGAGCAGGGGGCTCAATCCCCAGACCCTGGGATCATGACCTGAGCCAAAGGCAAAGGCTTAACGACTGAGCCACCCAGGTGCCCCAGGCCCTGCGGATTCTTGTTCCTCAAAATCTCCTGTCCAGCCCCTCCTCTTTATCTTTGCTTCCTCTCGCCTGGTTCAGGCCCTCTAGGTGCTCATCTCAGTCACTTCAGGTGCCTCTGGGCTCACCTCAGGGGCTCCCAGGTTGCTTTCTTAAATCTCTCCTCCACTCCTCTCCAGTGACCTCCTTGAAATACCACTCTGGGCCAGCTCGTCTCTAAATCCCACAGTGCTTTTGAGTTAACAAGGAAACTGAGCAAAGGGAAGGCCCTACCTCGTGGTACAGTCTGAAGACTTCTTGCTCAGCTCTCTTCCTCCATAATGAAGGGCATTTCTATTAGTTCTAGACAGTGGCATTTAATAGTAATTCAATTCTTTCAGATTAACTTCATGCTTCCTATCATTCTCTTTTAAGCTGCAAACATTGTAGGAAGGGATAATAAAAGCAAATCCACGATGCCTGTTGTACAAAGTTAAAGAGAGAAAGCCATTGTGTGGGACTCCCTGAATGGGGCCACTGAAGAAAAGCTCTGCTGAGGACAGGAGTTTTTGTTTAGCAATGTGTGAAGAATTTGTAAGAATCTTGTATTTCCTGATTGGACTTCTCCACACATATTGGGTCTTAGGTGGCCCTTCTGCCATGTACTAGATGGCTCCCAGTTGCCCACTCGATGCCACCCAGCAGATTCTAGATGAATCACCTCTCCCAACAGCTACGACCAACACATTTATCCGGCAATGAGACCCAAGCTTGGAACACTGTCCTGCTCTTAGAAGCAAAGGATTTGTGAGTTGCTCAAGACCTACTGTGATTTCTGAGTGTGGGATTTTAAAACAAGTGCTCTTTCACCTTTCAAGATTTTATTTATTTATTTGACAGAGAGAGAGAGAGAGAGAAAGAGAGAGAGAGAGATCACCAGTAGGCAGAGAGGCAGGCAGAGGGAGACGGGGAAGCAGGCTCCCCACTGAGCAGAGAGCCCGATGTGGGGCTCAATCCCAGGACCCTGAGATCATGACCTGAGCCAAAGGCAGAGGCTTAACCCACTGAGCCACCCAGGTGCCCCTCTCTTTCACCTTTCAATTCCCTCCCCACTTCAGGGCTAGTGGTTCTCAAAGCGTGGTCCCCAGTTCAGTAGCATCACTATTACCTTGGGAACTTGTTAGAAAAGCAAATTCTCAGCCTCCACCCTCGGCATGGCTGGAAGATAGGAAAGGAAGGAAGGAAGGATGACTGCTGAGAGCCTGGGAGAAAAAAGAGGCTAAGGCCTGGAGGTCTCTGTAAGATCAAAGAACAGTTGTTTTAGGAGGAAAGGAGACCCTGGAGGGTTTTAATTAAAAGGATGCACTTGGAAGCCTGAACTGACTGTCCACTCAGCAGCGGTGGGACTTGGAACACATTACTTAAGCCTCCAAGCCTCAGACTCTTCATCTGTAAGATGAAAAATAACCATAGGGTTGTTGTGGTGAAGCAAAGAGACACACTACCGATAAAGCAGTTCATATTAATGTCCAGCACATGATAGGGGCTCCATAAAAATGATATTTTCATTAAGGCAGCTGGAAAGTTTGAAGGTTGTCCGAAAGGTTTAAGATTTCAGTGGGGATGGGGCCCAGAAAACTGTGTTGTAACACACCCGCCAGGTGATTCTGAAGCATGTGCTCAAGTCTTGCAAACCACACTGGGATCACCTGGAGAGTCTGTAAACTCCCATGCCCAGACTGCACCTCACACCTATTAAACCAGAATCTCCGGGGCGGGGTTGGGGGCGGGGTGGAGCCAGTCCAGGCCTCCGTGTTAAAAGAGCTCCCCAGGTGGTTCCAATGTGCAACTAAGCTGGAGAGCCACTGCTTAGGCTCATGCTAATATCATTTAATAGCTTTCATTTATGAAGCATCTGTAATGTGCGAAGCATGGAGCTTCTCATTTATTTACATTTATGTATAATCCTCACAACAAGTCTGGAACTTCAGTGTTATTACTCCCGCTTTAAAGAAACAAATATTGAGCTTAGTGACGTTTTCATCTTGCCCACAGGGACCAAATCAGCTGAGTCAGGATTCACATTCAGGATTTTCTTTTCTTCTTTTTTTTAAATTTTATTTATTTATTTAACAGAGAGAGATTACAAGTAGGCTGAGAGGCAGGCAGAGAGAGGAGGAAGCAGGCTCCCCACTGAGCAGGGAGCTCAATGCAGGTCTCCATCCCAGTACCCTGAGATCATGACCTGAGCCAAGGCAGAGGCTTTAACCCACTGAGCCACCCAGGCGCCCTCACATTCAGGATTTTCTGACTCAAGACCTAGGCCAGAGCTCGCCGCTCCTAGCCCGAGAATACAGTATTCCTGGAGTTATATCATTAGCATATGGGCAGGTATGGCCAGTGGCAAGGTGACACCGGGGACTTCCGAATGGGTAGTAGCTCAGCAGCTGCTAAAAAGCACTTAAAAAGAAGCATTTGCCAATCCTGGGCATTTAGGGTTAGGACACAGACAAACCCGGCTTTCATGGTCGCTCTGCGCAAGGTCCCACGTTGTGACTTAACGTCAATGAGTGTCCGTTTCCTGTTTCCTCAGGTATGAAATGGTGATATTAATACCTTGTCCAATCGTGGTGAGAATTAAACGAGGTAGCACCCATGGAAGGGCCTGGCACATACAAAGAGCAAAGTAAGTGTATATCCTGCTGTTGCCATGGGACTCAGCCTTAGAAATAGCAGTTTCTCTCTCTTCAATATTTTCCACCACTTGACTCTATTTACATTTTCTTTTCTTTTTTCTTTTTTAAGATTTTATTTATTTATTTGAGAGACAGAGAGAGAGTGAGAGAGCGAGCGAGAGAGAGCACAAGCCAGGGGGAGGAGAGGCAGAGAGAGACGCACTCTCCCCCCTGAGCAGGGAGCCCCATGCGGGCCTGGACCTTAGCCGAACAGTGCTCAACCAACCGAGCCACCCAGGCACCCCTATTTACATTTTCTGTTCTTCCCTCTGTCCCTAATGAGAGCCCATTCTTTCTTCTCCCTGCCACTGTTTGAATCACCCTACCTAAACTTTTGCCCATCTGTGTGAAACAAATCCCCTCCCTTTCTAGTTTGACAGGCATCCTGCTCAGATCAGGTCCCTCCTCTTCTCCTGATGAACCGCCCCCTCTCTGTGGTCCAACGCCTACAGCCTTGCCTGCTGCTACTGCTAAGTGTAATTACAGGGTCGGCCTGCACAGGGTCGGGCTGATGGCACATGGTTGGATGACGACTTCCTGGCCCACAGGAATACCCAGCCTCTGGGAAGGGCTCCAAATGAAGCAACCTTCTAAAGCCTCCCTCGCCACCTAGATGCACCAGGCTTTTTTCAGCGTCCCACCACGCCTGGCCAGGAAGGCTTGTTTCTCTAAACTCAGACAAAACTTTGAGGGACTTAGAGGAGTTCTGAGTCCATCCCTTTTGTTTTGTAGCTGAGGAAACAAAGTGCTATAGGTCAAATGGCAAGTCAGTGGTGGAGCCCAGGCTGGAACTTGGGTTTTCTTACCCCCAACAAAACACTCTTGCACTGGGAAGCTGTTTGTGAAAGCCATGTGACCTTACGGCAAGCCGTGTACTAGCTGTTGGTCTCTTTCTTGCTATTTTTTGGTTAATATTTTAAAATTATGTATTGGGGCCCCTGGGTGGCTCAGTTGATTAAGCCCCCAACTCCTCATTTTGGCTCAGGTCCTGATCTCAGGGTCATGAGGTCAAGCCTCTCATCAGGCTTCACACTCAGGGGGGAATCTGCTTGAAGATTCTCTCTCTCCCTTGCCCTCTGCCCCTCCCCCCTACTTGCAAGCACACCCTCTGTCTCTACACAAATAAATGAATCTTAAAAAAATAAAACTGTGCATTAATTAAAATGTGGTCACAGTAAAAAAATATAGCAAAAAAGAAGAAAAAGGAAAAATCAAGAAAAAGAGACAAAAGACAGTGGCGGGGGGTGCTGGCAGGATAGAGAGAAACAGCTGAAATCAAGTGACAGGAAGAGAACAGGAGAAGGAAAGGGTAAATAAAATCTGAGTCCTTGGAATGGGTAGACATCAGAGACCCACCTTCAGCTTCTGGTTCTGTTGTACACATGATCATCAAGAGGACATCACCAGGGGCACCTGGGTGGCTCAGTCATTAAGCGTCTGCCTTCGGCTCAGGTTATAATCCCGGGGTCCTGGGATCGAACCCCGCATTGGGCTCCCCGCTCTGCTGGGAGCCTGTTTCTCCCTCTCCTACTCCCCCTGCTTGTGTTCCCTCTCTCGCTGTGTCTCTGTCAAATAAATAAATAAAATCTTAAAAAAAAAAAAGAGGACATCACCATCCCCACCATCAACCCCAATTGCCCCACCCCCCAGATCTAAGGCTCTGTCACCCAGCCCTCCTTTCTTTACCCTCAACACTTTCCCCCATCAGAAGCTGAGCCCCCAAAGTCAGGGAAAACTCAAGAGTGTGTACATTGGTATAGCTGGCTCAGATAAATTAAAACGTTGCAGTGCTTGGTACAGAATTTAGGTTCCCCTGGTTCTCGATGTAGGAAACACTCTGGGAGTTTAATCATTCTGGGGAAACTATTTCCTCACCTGATATAAGAATCAGGGTCAAATTTGGATATACCCCCATCTCCAACTCAGTCACTCAAAGAGTACTGAATCAAACTGGGGATTCCAAAAACAAGGTCATCTGTCATTCCATTACTCCTTGGGGAGGTAAATAATGCACAGGCAAGAAACAGACACACCCTGACTCATTCACTTTTTTAAATGGAAGTTTTTATTGAGATAATTATAGATTCGTATGTAGTTGTAAGAAATTAAACAGAGAGATCCTGTCTACCCTTTACCTAATTTCTCCCAGTGGTAACATTTTGCAAAACTATTGTAAAATATCATAACCAGGATATTGACAATGACAGAGTCCATTTATTTAGATTTCTCCTGTTTTACTTGTACTCATTTGTGTATGTATTTAGATCTATGCACTTTTCTCTTACGCGAAGTTTCCCGTATCCGCCATCACAGTGTAGATATTGAATAATTTTGTCACCACAAAGATCCCTTGTGTTGCTTTATTATAACCACACCCACCTTCCTCCTGCCCTAGCTCCTTCCAGCATACCTAACCCCTGGCAACCACTATTGTGTTTCTAAAACTTCGTCATTTCAAAAATTTTATATAAATGAAATCATAGGGTACGTAAACTTTAGGGGTTGGCTTTTTTGAACCAGCCTAATTCCCTGGGGAGTCATCCCAATTGTTGTAAGGATCAGTAGTTTGTTCCTTTTCATTGCTGAGTTCATGGACTTTTTTACTCGTGACTGTGAACAAGTTACTTAGAAGTCTGTACTTTTCCACCTGAAGGACCTTGGAAATGGTCTTAACCCTTCTAAGCCTTCATTTATTCATCTGTATTGCTTTGTTTTTTCTTAATCATGGGAAGTTGATAAGAGCATAGTTTCTCCCAGCACTGATAATAAAGATCAAATGAAGTAATAAACATAACAATGTATTGTGAACTGTAAAGTGACGTATACATGTAAGACATTATTATAATTGCCTCTTGGAAGCAAGCTTCTATTTTAAATTTTGTTTTTCCTGCTTCCAGACATATCAAATTACTCCCATTTTGGGATTTTCTTCCTGCCAGCTGAACTCAAGGGGGACTCAAGTTTAACTTTCAGGGCTCCCTTGAGGAAATTAATAACCTGAGCAGAGAGAGAAAGAGGTGGGGTGGGGAGGGAGCTAGGAGGAGAGAGAGAAAGGAGGGAAGAGGAGGAAGGACAGAGGGAGAGGTTTAATAAGAGAGGAAGAGGGACAGGGAGAGTGCATGAACCTTTCAGGGCTCTTCTCAAGCATTTTCAAACTTGTTCTGATGGTAGAGTAAGTATCTAAAAGTCTACTTGCAATTTACATAACACTGTCAAAATTGCTAAAAACAACTCCACTATCCAGTACAGAACCCAATTTCTTTTTTTTTTTTTTAAGATTTTATTTATTTATTTGACACAGAGGGAGAGATCACAAGTAGGCAGAGAGGCAGGCAGAGAGGCAGGCAAAGAGGAGGAAGCAGGCTCCCCACTGAGCAGGGAGCCCTATGCGGGCCTCTATCCCAGGACCCTGAGATCATGACCTGAGCCGAAGGCAGAGGCTTTAACCCACTGAGCCACCCAGGTGCCCTGAATAAATGAAATCTTAAAAAAAAATTCATTTTGTGTTCTACTGAAGTTCAGCAGAAGACAAGTGATAGCAAGCTCTGAAGACTGACAAAAACATATAGGAGAGATAAATGTAAAATTGGAAATTTCTGCCTATTAACCACTTCCCCCCCAACCAAACCAGGAGAAGGTCTTTCTTCTGTTTTGGTAGGACTGTCCCTGCCCAGCTCACCTTCTCGTCTAATTAGCTAAATCAGAATTACTGAAGGAGCTTTTTAAAAATACAGACTCCATTGTCAATTATGCCTCAATAAAAAAAATTTTTATAAAATACGTCGATTCCATTAGTAAAAACTAAATTCAAAAGTAATGACAATCAAAAAATTAATAACTTACATATAGGCATTCCAATTCCCACTCCTAAGAATTCAGTAAATCTGGGAGGGGACCAGAAACTTGTTCCATTTTTTAAGTTCCTAGGTGATTCTGACATTCAGCAAGGTTGGGAACCTCTTTTATTTCTAGTGCCTGCCCCTGATGGACTTTTTCTGACATCTCTGGGTATTCCTCTCTCCTGCAAGATCTGTCCTCACGAATGTTTTCCTTTTTATCAAAAGCTGGTTTCTGGTGGGTTTTCAAACTCACTCCCGCAGAACTACCTTTGTCAAGGTCATTGTCACTTCTCTCTCTTACTCAACAGCTTTAGACTTGGCGACACACCCTCTTGCCTTGAAATAGTTTCACCTCTTGATTTCTGCAATGTTGGGCTGTCCGACCTCTCAGATTCTTCCAACTCAGCTCCTTTGCAGGCTCCACCTCCCATGCCTCACTCCTCAAATTCCCTTTTCTGGAGCTCCTGCTGGGCTCCCTTCTCTGCCTGGTCTACGTTCTGCATCTCTGTGATCCTATTTAGGCAGATGGCTTTCAACACCATTCACATATTGTGTTCCCCTTGCAGCACGGATACTATCCATATGCTAATGGCATTTACAGCTCCACATCTGACCTTCTTCCAGAACTGCCTGCTCAACACATCCACTGGATATCTACTAGGCATCTGAACTTTAACATGTCCAAAACAGAACTCTTGACCACCCCCTATGCCACCAGCTGGTTCTGCAGCCTTCCTTGTTTCATGTTCCAGCCCCACCATCTATGCAGTTGCCCAAGCGAAACATACAGCAGTCATCTTTGCTTCCATTCACCTCCTCATCCACCTACAAAACACCTTCAGAATCTCTCCACTTCTTACCTTCTCTCAGCTACTTCTCTGACCATGCCACCATGATCTCTCTCATTAGAAATGACTGCAGTGGCTCCCAAATTGGTCTCTCTGCTTCCATTCTTGCCTCCTTCGAGTTGATGTTCCACTGAACACTATTCCAAATGTAAATGAGGGGACGCCTGGGTGGCTCAGTCGGTTATGAGTCTGCCTTCTGCTCAGGTCATGATCCCAGGGTCCTGGGATGGAGTTGTTGGGGCTCCTTGCTCAGCGGGGTTCCTGCTTCTCCCTCTGCCTGCCGCTCCGCTCCCCCTGTTTGTGCTTTCTCTCTCTCTATCATTCTCTATGACAAATAAATATTATCTTTTTTTAAAAAAATGTAAATGCGCTCAGACCACTCTCCTGTTTAAAACTCTCTAATGACTTTTCACTGCAAACAGAATAAAATCCAAGTCCTTATTTTGGAACTTATGAAGTCTAAATGGCACAGTCCTGAACCCTCCTTGTACTGGTGTCCCCTCTGCTTGGAAGGTTCTTCCCATAGATCTTTGTGTTGGGGACTCCTCAGCATTTAGGTCTTGGTTTGAATATCACCCTTAGAAACACTTTTCTGAGGATTCTCAAACTGCCTGGTCTTTCTCTTTATTTATATGTTTACTTATTTATTGCTGGTCCAGCCCCGTTGGAATGCAAGCTCTAAATCCACAAAGTAGATGTTCAATTAACATTTTCCTTGTAAATCACTTATTAACACCACAATATAAAGGTACTCCAAGTATTTCATTTTTCTTGGGCATTACATTTTAATTGGGATCAAAGCTTTAAGATCAGGAAAAAGCAAGCTGGAAAGATTTTAATCATCAATTTACTGACCGAGGAAAATTTCTTCACCACTCCCCTGAAAAATCATACCTCTATTTTTATAGGCCACCCCCATTTTCTGTCTGTACTTGCTTCTGGATCCCCTCCAACTTTCCTGGGAGGTTCCCTCAGAAATCTGTTCTTCCCTAGTTGAATCCACCCTCCCACCCCCAATCTTAATAAATGTTTGAACATGGGGGCTTACAGATTCTTGCTTGCAGTAGCTACACCTTGGCAACTCTCGTCAGAGGCAGTGTCAGGTTCTGGGGGTCGACTGAGTCTTTCTCACCTCACATCTCAGCAGTTTCCAGTAGCCTACTGCCACCTCAGCATTACGCTCCAGTCTGTCCACACCCTCATTCTTGCCTACCAGCTCTGCTGAGCCCATATTTCCTGTGCCTTTTCTGGCTTATACCTTTGCTTGCCTTTTTACTGGCTAGATGCCTAATTTTGCCTCCAGCCTCTCCATTTCTGGAAATATCCCCATTACTGCTGTTGCAATTCTGCCCCCTAGTAGCTGAAACTGGAAACACATCTCTGATGGGAACCACAACACTCAAATTTCTAGAGCAGCTAGGTTCCATTCCCAGGAGGACCCAGGAGCTGGAGAATCTCTCCACTCAAAGGGGGTTCAGGAGAACTGACTTTCTCTGGGGCAAGGTGACAAGGTGACGGTCAAGATATTTCTGTATTCACGTCACCCCTTCCCCATCATCCCATCAATGTTATGTCCCCTTTTTCCTCCTTGTCCCTTGTTCATGACAGGGATGGCGTTACTCTCCGGGCTGGTATGAGAATTTGGTAACCCTTCAAATTAACAGATATTCTGTACGTGTTCAATGTTTATTTAGTGAGGGCGGAAAGAAACTAGTTTTCTATTAATAAAAATTACTCAAACTAAGGGATTTATAACATGTAATTTCCTAAACCAGGAAACGTCCCGAGAAGGCTAATTTTCTTCATGCTCCAGCAATAGCCACAATTTTGACTATTACCATAGATTAGATTTGCCTGTTGTTGAACTTCAAATAAATGGAAGTATACAATATGTATGGGGGTGGGGTCTGGCTTCTTTCATTCAGCATTTTTTTTTTTTTTTGGTAACCTTTACACCCAATATGGAGCTTGAACCTATAACCCCGAGATCAGGAGTCACACACTTCACCAACTGAGCCAGTCAAGTGCCCTCATTCAGCATGTTTTTTGCCTGTTTTTGTTTTTGTTTTTAAAGAAAGTTAAGTGGGGGAGGGGAAGAGAGAGAGAGAGAGAGAAAATATTAAGCAGGCTCCACACTCAGCATGGAGCCCCATGTGGGTCTCAATCTCCCAACCCTGAGATCATGACCTGAGCCAATATCAAGAGTCAGACACTTAACAGACTGAGCCCCCCAGGCGCCCCTCATTCAGCATGTTTTCGACATTTATCCATGTTATTGCATATAATTGTTCTTTTCTTGCTGAATAGAATTCCATTGTATGGATACAGCATACTTTGTTTATCCGTTCTCCTCTTGGGGGATGTTCAGACTGTCCCCAGATCTTTTCAGGTTGTTGTAAATAAAGCCACTCTTTGTGTATAATTTTCATGAATATATGTTTTAATTTTTCTTGGGAAATTACTTAGAATTTGCTGAGTCACAGACATATTTGAGTTTACTAGAAATTGCCAGTTTTCCAAGATGGTTGTGTCACTTTACATTTTAGGAGACATATACACCTATAAAATGTAGGTAACGAAATAACTCACCCTCAGTGATTAGTCCCACACTGTCCTTTTCTCAGTATGAAGTCATCTGTTGGGGCCATCAGACTCCAGGAAACCGTCAGCTGGAAGGTCTTGGAGCTGAAGGCTCATCTTTTAGTTGTAAAGCACAAGTTGCACAATCAGGTCACAAAATTAGTCACTCCAGTTTGGTTGGTTCTAGCAAGGCATGACCTTTTATTTCTCAAAAAAATGCTGTGTGCTTTTTGTCAGTTCGCTAAAGAGTCAGGTGAAATCCCAAGTTAACTGGTACAATATTTCAGATTTATTCCAGGGATGCTTTTAGTGTCCCCTCTCGATTGCTGCTGGGAAAATTCAGATCACATGGGTGTGTTTCTCTTCTTGTTCTTCCTGCGCTAGGAGATGGGGATGCAGACACCTTCACTGCATCACCTGAAACCTAAAATATTTTTTAGTTATAACAAATTTTTTAAAAAGCATAAAACTAATATATAGTTTAATACATGATTATAAGGCAAACACCACAGTAATCACCCTCCATGAAAAAAGGCAGGACCTTGCCAGTCACTCCAGAAGCCATTCGTAGGCCCTTCTCAAACACAAATCCTCTCAAAGAACAACCACTGTCCTGATTTTTACATTCATTGTTACTTACCTTCTTTTATTTGCAGTTTTATTGTCCAACTATGTGTCCTTAAACACAATAGGTTCTGTTTTTTTGTAAAATATGTCTTTCAGTTCTTTAAATCTTCAAGTTTTCCCTTTACCTCTTTTCTCCCCTTGCAATTTATGTGTAAAAAAAACTGGATTGGGGCTCCTGGGTGGTGCAGTCAGTTACGGGTCCAACTCTTGGTTTTGGCTCAGGTCGTGATCTCAGGGTTGTGAGATCGAGCCCCGAGTAGGGCTCCCTACAGGCCATGGAGCCTGCTTAAGATTCTTTCTCTTGCCCTCTCCCTCTGCCCCTCTCCCCTGCTCTCGCTTTCTCTCAAATAAATTCTCTCTCTCAAATAAATAAATCTTTAAAAACAGAACAGAACTAGATCACTTGTCCCGTGGTGTTTCCTGGAATCAGGATCTTGTTGACTTCAACAAGAGTCTAGAGTTGAGTCTAGAGGTTTTGTCATATTCGGGTTTGATTTCTTGGGGAAGAGGACTCCTTTGTCGTTGGTGATGTCTTTTTCATAAGGAAACACATAGTGTCCAGGTGGCTCTCTCTTTGTGTTGCCAGCAGCCACTGAAGCCTAATTCATCAGAGGTTGTGAAATGATGATATTCCCATTCTATCATCCCTTCTTAATTTTATTGTTGAGATGCATCTATATGCATCTATACTTTACATCATCATTTATTTGGCCATCCAGTGACATAGTCATGGGAAAGGCAAGATCAACTTTTTTCTTTTTTAAAGTGGGGCTTAGAACTCACAATCCTAAGATAAGATAACCTGAGCTAACTAAGATCAGGAGTCAGGCACTTGGGCACCTGGTTGCCTGGGTGGCTCAGTCGTTAAACATCTGCCTTTGGTTCAGGTCATGATCCCAGTGTCCTGGGATTGGGTCCTGTATCAGGTCCTGTATCAGGTCCTGTATCAGGCTCCCCACTCAGCAGGAAGCCTGCTTCTCCCTCTCCCATTGTCCCTGCTTGTATTCCCTCTCTTGCCATGTCTCTGTCTGTCAAATAATTAAAAATCTTAAAAAAAAAAAAAAGTCAGGCACTTAACCAATGAAGCTACCTAGGCACCTCAGGCAAGATCAGTTCTTCAGTCTCTTTATTTACCAGTTTTCAAGGTAAAGAGTTGGTTCTCAGGCATCCTTCCAAGATGACCAAATTTTTCTTTAATATTGTTATGAAACACATGGATTTAAACATATTTTTATCTGTATTGATACTTAAAACTGCCACATCTTTGGCCAACAGCAACATCTTCAAATTAGCTTCTAAATCCTTTTAACATGACTCTATTAATTTTTTTTACTCAATCAATTTCTGATAGTTCTTTTCCTTTCTCTGGTATAATGTGATTTTCCAGACTCATACATTTTCTGTCTTAGTCCTAGATCACCCTTTTCCCCCAGAAGCTTTTTTTTTTTAAGTTTATTATTATTATTTTTTTTAGCAATCTCTACACCAAACATGGGGCTCAAGCTCTTCTGACTGAGCCAGCCAGGGGCCCCTGGCTTTTTAGTGGGGTTTTTTTTGTGTTTTTTTAAAAGATTTATTTATTTATTTATTTGACACAGAGAGAGAGATCACAAGTAGGCAGAGAGGCAGGCAGAGAGAGAGGAGGAAGCAGGCTCCCTGCCGAGCAGAGACCCTGATGCGGGCCTCTATCCCAGGACCCTGAGATCATGACCTGAGCCGAAGGCGGAGGCTTTAACCCACCGAGCCACCCAGGCGCCCAGGGCTCCTGTTTTGTTGGTTTTTTGTTCTTTTTTTTAAGTGGGAAATGGTATTTCAAGGCCAAATTTGGTTCTAGGATTGTCCATTGCTATTGGATTGGTCATTGTTTCTTTTCTTCTGCTTTCTTTCTCTCTTTCCTTTCCTTCCTTCCTCCCTCCCTCCCTTCCTTCCTTCCTTCCTTCCTTCCTTCCTTCCTTCCTTCCTTCCTTCCTTCCTCCCTCTCTCTTTTTCTTTCTTTCCTTTCCTTTCCTTCCTTTCTTCCTTCTTTTTTTTCTTTCCTTCTTCCCTCCCTCCCTTCCTTCTTCCCTTCCTACCTCCCTCCCTCCCTTCCTTCTTTTCTGCCTTTTTTCTTCCCTTCCTTCCTTCCTTCCTTGATAAAATATTCCCTGAGTCATAATGATACTTTCAATTCAAATTCAGAACTATAATATTTTTACATAATACATCTCTTCTACGTGATATATTCCTTTCATACGACCTTCTAACTACATTTGTACCTTATTTTCTCCTCACTAAAAATCCTGCTACACAAGGATACTGGAGATAATAGAACTAGAATATCACATAGTTTCTCATTTGTTTTATTCCTCTTTTTAACTTTTTAAGTCCAGTTTATTGAAGTATATTTAACATACAGTAAAATTTACCCTTTTTAGGTGTATAGTCTGATGAGTTTTGGCAAATGTATATTGTTGTGTAGCCATCCCCACAATCAAGTGATGGAACACCGCCTGCTCAGAGTCAGTGTGAGAAGGACTTGGACAAAGGCTTGAAGAGTGGGAGGCCTGGTTCCTTGGGGCCATCTTTGAAGACTTGTTACACATCACATTAAGCTTCCACCGAGGCCCTTTTCTCATTACACATACTCTCCCAGGCAATTTCATCTAATTCTTTTCCTTTAATTACTGGCTCATGAGGACTCCCACATCCATATCTCTTGAGCTCTAGGCCTAACATGCAGAGATTACCTCCTGGAGGAGCCACATTATCTTTTCCCAAACCTGCTTCTTCCCTGCATGCACTAGCTTGGTTATTACCAATTACCACTGATTGATTCTTCATCTTAGAACATCACCTCACCTCCCTCTCAATTCCTACCGCCAACAGATTTCAAATCTATCAATTACCTTTTGAAATATGTCTGCACTCAGTCCTTCCTGCTGCAATTTGCTGAGTTTGTGCTTTTTGTTTCTCTAACCTCTGCTTCTGATCTAGTGCTTCCCTCCTCCCCCCAGCCCCGCCCTCCTCCTCACCTTCTCATCGTCTCATCTCTTCTCATCGCTCACCTTCTTCCACTCTATCCTCAAGAGTTATATTTCTAAATATAAATCAGGCCATATGGTTCTGCTACCTAAAATTCGCGAATGACCTGTCACTGTTTATACGATAAATTCCAAACACATGTGAATCTTATATGATCTTTCCCACATTCCAAAATATACTTGCACTTCCCCCAAATAAGCCATGATCTTTCCTTCTTGCATATGGTTCTTTTCTTGGTATGTCCTTCCACACTTCTCTATCCATAAACTCCTACTTCAGGAGAAAGAGCGAGAGCTTTCTCTCCTCCGAAGCCTACCTTGATCGTCCCAGACAGATTTAGGATTGCTCTCCGTATGCTCTCATTTTATCTTTTAGATAACTCAATTGTATTGATTTATATAATCCTCACTACTCCCCCCACCCATTCTGGAAAATATGCTTCCTTCAGAATAAGAACCACATCTTATTGATTGGTTGACTGATTTGAAGAAACACATCTTTTTTTAGTTGTGCATTTTCATTGCTAACATAGAGACTGGCTGTATTGGTTAGAGTCTTCTACTGACAGTGGAAGCCTGACATCTGATCAACTTAAACCAAAGAGAATTTAGAGAAGCGATATCCGTTCATAGACTCAATGGGAAGAATGGCGAGACTGGAAGTAGGAAGGGCTCAGGGCTATTCCTGAGAGATAGGAAACAGTAGTGGAGAGAAGATCTCAAAGCTGGAACAAACGGAATGAATTTCAACCATTTTCTGTCTCTTTGGGCAGAGTTCAAGAAAGGAATGCCCAGTTATACTTATGCCCCTGCCTAACCATGACAGCAAGGCCCCTGATAAGTCCCATATAACCAGCCAATGGAAGTGAGGTATTTATTTATTTATTTATTTATTTATTTATTTTTAAAGATTTTATTTATTTATTTGACACAGAGAGAGATTACAAGTGGGCAGAGAGGCAGGCAGAGAGACAGGGAGAGGAGGAAGCAGGCTCCCTGCCGAGCAGAGAGCCCGATGCGGGCCTCAATCCCAGGACGCTGAGATCATGACCTGAGCCGAAAGCAGAGGCTTTAACCCACTGAGCCACCCAGGCGCCCTTTAGAATTGATTCTTAAACTCAAAAGCTCAGTTCACACAATAACTTTCTTTAAGAGTGTGTCTTGTTTAAGTAGGTGTTTTGCCTATTAAAGTGATAAAATTTAAGTCCAGACAGTCTTGGAATTTTGAATTAAGGATTCAAACAATGACATTGCTTTGGTTAGTCTCTACAGTACTATGAATGTGTCTTCTTCTAGTGCTCCTTTTGAGTGTAGTGCAAAGCACTGTTTTTTTAGGGCTGGCTCTCTGTTTGGAAGCAGCTGCTACTCTGCCAACCTTATTGTTACATTGCTGACCTTTGTCATCAGGAATGCCCCTAGAGAAAACAGCCTCCTAATTGTTTTTCTTAAGCTCTTATGAAGTTTGCAATATGTCCTTTCAAGTTACTTGAGGTTACTTTTTTTTTTTTAAAGATTTTATTTATTTATTTGACAGAGAGAGAGAGATCACAAGTAGGCAGAGAGGCAGGCAGAGAGAGAGGAGGAAGCAGGCTCCCTGCCGAGCAGAGAGCCCGATGTGGGCCTCGATCCCAGGACCCTGAGACCATGACCTGAGCCGAAGGCAGAGGCTTTAACCCACTGAGCCACCCAGGCGCCCGTGAGGTAATTTTTTGAAAGGAATGAGATGATGTTAGGAAGGGCAAATGGATACCTGGTAGCTAAAAAGACATTCATTACACTAGCACATAGGAAATGCTCAATAAATATATTAATTTAAATTATTAATTAAAAATTAAAATTAAATTTAAACATTAATTTAAATATTTATTAATTCAAATCAAATTTAATATTAATTTAAAATACTTGGATATTTTAATATTAACTTTAAAATATTCATTTAAGATATTCATTTAAACATTCTTTCAAATATTAAACTATTAATTTAAAATACTTTAGGGGCACCTGGGTGGCTCAGTCATTAGGTGTCTGCCTTCGGCTCAGGTCATGATCCCAGGGTCCTGGGATGAGCACTGCGTCGGGCTCTCTGCTCTGGAGGAAGCCTGCTTCTACCTCTCCAATCCCTCTGCTTGTGTTTCCTCTCTTGCCTTGTCTCTCTCTGTCAAATAAATAAATAAAATCTTTAACAAATAAAATGATAAAATATTTTAAATTAAAAAATTAAAAATATTGATTAAAAATAAATATAATTAATCAACAAATATATCAAATCAATGAATAAATACGTGAACCTTACTTCCTGACATACTAAACTGCAGCCATTCACCAAATGTCTTGGACAAATCTTTACTTCCCTGTCTTCTCATGGGTTGCCACCTCTGTTTGGATGGCTGCTTTCCTCTTGTCTGCCTATGGATGGGTTTGTCCTCTACAAGTCGCCTTAAATGGAACAACCTCTTAGAAACTTTTCATGTCCTTTCTCCAGCTTGTGCTCTTCTAGTACATTTTGTGTTCCTCTGTCATACTGCTTCACTGATTACCTTCTGTTACATTTATCAGGCTTCCCCCAGAGTTGGTTCCTGTTGTTTGTAGCAAAAGTATACTTAAGGATACGTTTTCTGCTCTCCTACGCTTTACATTTTATTTATTTAAGAATTTGATTATTTTAATTTAGGTTTATACTTTTTTTTTTTTTTTTTTTTTTTTTTTTTTTTTTTTTTTAAAAAACACTGTTCCCAACGTGGGCCTCAAACTCATGACCCCAAGATCAAGTCGCATGCTATAAAGACTGAGCCAGCCAGGTAGCCCTACATACTAAACTGTTCTCTTTTTTTCTTTTTTAAGATTTATTTATTGGGCGCCTGGGTGGCTCAGTGGGTTAAAGCCCCTGCCTTCGGCTCAGGTCATGATCCCAGGGTCCTGGGATCG
This sequence comes from Ailurus styani, assembly GCA_002007465.1. Classification (NCBI taxonomy): domain Eukaryota; kingdom Metazoa; phylum Chordata; class Mammalia; order Carnivora; family Ailuridae; genus Ailurus; species Ailurus styani. The sequence continues at coordinate 1,639,673 of LNAC01000147.1, forward strand.
AGGCCCACGTCGGGCTCTCTGCTCAGCAGGGAGCCTGCTTCCTCCTCTCTCCTCTCTCTCTCTGCTTGCCTCTCTGCCTACTTGTAATCTCTCTCTCTGTGTCAAATAAATAAATAAAATCTTTAAAAAAAAAAAAAAGATTTATTTATTTATTTGAGAGAGACAGAGAGCAGGGGGAGGGGAAGAAGGAGAGGGAGAGAGAGTCTAAAGCAGACTCCCTGCTGAGCACTGAGTGGGAAACCCCACATGGAGCTCAATCTTAGACCCTGAGATCATGACCTGAGCAGAAATCAAGAGTCACTGCTGAGCAGGGAGCCCGACCCAGGACGCTGAGATCACGACCTGAGCTGAAGGCAAATGCTTAACTGACTTAGCTACCCAGGCGCCCCTTTATTTAGTTTTTTTTTGTTTTTTTTGTTTTTTTTTTTAATGACAATTCAAGAGAACTAAACATTTTTCAGGAAGAATATTTTTCATAAGTATTTTAAGATTTTAAAAATCTCTTTTGGGGCACCAGGGTGGCTCAGTCATAAAGGGTCTGCCTTTGGTTCAGGTCATGATCCCAGGGTCCTGGGATCAAGCCCAGCATCGGGTTCCCTGCTCAGTGGAAGGCCTGCTTCTCCCTCTCCCACTCCCCCTGCCTGTGTTCCCTCTCTCACTGTGTCTCTCTCTGTCAAATAAATAAATAAAATCTTAAAAAAATAAAAAAAATTAAAAACCTATTTTGAGCCCACCAAGTTCAGCTGTGAAATAGAGGAAACAAGTCATTAGGAAAAGGAGTTAATTTTTGTAACAAAAAGTGTTACATATACTTTTAATTTATTTGAGCCTTAGAATTTAACTTTTCTTCTTTTAAGTGAATTTCTATACCCAACTTGGGACTCAAACTCATGACCCCAAGATCAAGAGTCGCATTCTGTACAGAATGAGCCAGCCAGGTGCCCTACAAGGTCACTCCTTATAGTTAAAATAGAAGGCTTCTATTAAAATCTAACAATCTAGCAAACAACAGGAAATGAAAAAATGTTTAAATCTTTTAAAATGTAAAGTGTGGCACTGATGGACAAAATGCTCTTGTGGGATAGAATGGCATAGGGGACATACAAGTTTAGTAATCACCTGACTGCACACACCCAGACATCTATTTTTGAAAACTAGTGGAAGGAGTTTCACTGCAGATGCCTGAATAATTTTGTGATTATGTAATGCCCGGGTTAATTTCAGAAATCACTCAAAGCACAGTAGGGGATTAGCAAAGTAACCAAAAAAGATAAAAATGTAAAAGGGTCATGCCCAGATATGTTTTTTAACGCTCAAATCTGAGACTTTGACTTTTACGCTCTCCTCATTCCAAGCTGCCAAACTGGCTTTTCTGGAGGCAGGCTTGGTCGGGGTGAGTGACAGCTGGTGATATTTCTGTTTGTGTAAAGTCTCCTTCGCTTTTTGGTCTCCTTGCTCCTCCCCCTTAACTCTGTAATCTTTCTCCTTTCTTCTTTTTTTTATTGTTTATCTCCATACCTTGTCCTTTTGGTTTTCTTGGTTCCACTGGGCTCCATGTTTTTTCTCTTCCATGTTTCTCTCTGACTCTTTCTGTCCCCACTTGTCACTTTTCCCACAGCCGACTAGTTCCACTCCTGTTTTCCTATACAAAGTGTTTAGGAGGCGTGCTGGGGTGGGAAAGTAAACAGCAAACTTGGCTTGTCAACTTCCCTGGGTCAAATATTACTTCATGTGACAAATCTTAACAAGCATAATTGTTTATTGGTAGTGTGTCTGCTAAGGATACATAGGACATATAAAATGTGGGTGGCTCTCACACCCAGTGTGGTGACTATACTGAAAGGAAAAAGAACAAAGCAAAAATGGAAAACAACCAAGTGTTGGCAAAGGTGTGGGGAAATTGGAACCCTTGTGCATCGCTGTAAAACGGTATAGCTGCTATGGAAAACAGTTTGACATTGCCTCAAAAAGTTAAACATGGAATTATCCTATGATTCAGCAATTCCACTCCTAGGTACATACCCCAGAGAATTGAAAGTAGAGACTTAAACGGATTCCTGTACACCAATGTTTGTAATAGTATTCTTCACAATGGCCCAAAGGTACAAACCACCCAAATGTTCATCAGTCGATGCATGGATAAACAAAATGTGGTATATACGTACAATGGGATATTACTTAGTCATAAAAAGGAAGGAAATTCTGACACATGCTACCACATGGATGAAACTTGAAAACATTAAGTGAAAGAAGCCAGAAACAAAAGGACAAATATTGTATGATTCCATTTACACGAGTAATCAACTCGCAGAGAGAGAAAGTAGAAACGTGGTTGCCTGAGTGGGGGCAGCAGTACGCAGGGCCGGAAGGAGAATCAAGAAGTTAGTGTTTAACGGGAATAGTGTTTCTGTTGGGGATGATGGAAAAGTTCCAGAAACGGATAGTGGTGATGGTTGCACAACATTGCTAAGGTACTTAATGCCACTGAATTGTATACTTAAAAATTATTACGATGGTAAGGGCACGTAGGTGGCTCGGTCAGTTAAGAGTCTGCCTCTTGATTTTGGCTTAGGTCATGATCTCAGGGTTGTGAGGTCAGCCTCCACAAGGGACATGGAGCCTGTTTAAAATTCTCTTTCTCAGGCACCTGGGTGGCTCAGTGGGTTAAAGCCGCTGCCTTCGGCTCAGGTCATGATCCCAGGGTCCTGGGATCGAGGCCCACATTGGGCTCTCTGCTCAGCAGGGAGCCTGCTTCCTCCTCTCTCTGCCTGCCTCTCTGCCTACTTGTAATCTCTCTCTCTGTGTCAAATGAATAAATAAAATCTTTAAAAAAAAAAATTCTCTTTCTCCCTCTGCCCCTCCCCTCCTCTTAAAAAATGATTACAATAGTAAATTTTATGTTATGTCTATTTTACCACACACACACAAATGTAGGGGGTTTGTGGCCAGCCCAGATTAGGTTCCACTAAATTACCTTTTCCTAATGAGGGCCAACTTTGGGCCCAGAACCAGCTCTGTGTCTGCTTCCACTTCAAAGACCTAGAGGAGGTTGAATCTCTCTTCCCAAACCTCAGCCTGAAATGGGAATTACTATCATTACTTGGTTATTTTCATGCAGCAGTCTCTAGAAAGTACTATTTAATAAGACTTAGGACTTTGAGAAAAACCCAGAGTTGTGCATTGTAACTGGTCATTATATGGGATTTCCGTAGAGTTAATATATTGGAGAATTAAATTTTTAAAAACCCAAACTTTCACTTTTATTACCCAAATGACACCTGGTTATTATAGAAAATTTAGAAAATAAAGGTAATGAGGAAATAAAAATCACTTATAACCCCATCATCCAAAGAGAGATAACTGTTAACATTTTGGTGTATATCCTTTCAATGATTTACATTTCATCTATATCATATCTATGTGTGTATACAGGCATTGATATGTATATATGCTTATGTTTGTGTATATATATAAGCTGCTTTATATGTGCGTATGTACATATATATATATATGAAATTTTATAACCTCCTCTTTGAATATAACAATGTCTTCATACAACTAGTGGTTAAAATTTGGATCTGCAGGACCTCACTTTTGTTTAGAATGCTCACTTTGTCATACTGGTCCATTAACTACTTTGGTGGAGCAATAAAAAAATAGAAAAGGCTCCCAAGCATTGTATTATGTGAGGAAAACAGGACTGGGCTGCCTTAGGCAATTTGGTCCCCTCATTCAGAGACATGTTTCGGTTGGAGCAAGTCAAAGACACAGATGACTCCTTGAAAAACAATGGCAGTGGCCCCGGTGGTAGACGGAGCCTCAGCGGTTTGCCTCCCTCTGGTGGACGCATGCAGCTAGTAGTATCATTTGCAGAATTACCAGTCAGCCTTCTCTGCCGTTTGTTCAAGTTCCTTAAAATAGACATCCCTATTGAGTAATTCTTCATACTAAGAGAGGATAGAGATTGTTTCAGGCTTTTGTTTTTCTTTTGGGAATTTTGTCCTAAACGTGGGCATAATGTCCACACCTTAATTTGAATTCTCCTCCACAGGAAAGCAGACTGTTGGAAGGCCCTGACCAAACTCAAGTGTGGATGCATAGCAGCTGGGGCAGGGGAAGAATCAGAGCGAAGGTGATCTTCATGGCAGTTTTCTTTGTTTGATGTACCTAATCAGAGGGTATGGCTGGAACTGTGTGCACACTGGGAAAGGAACTGGTCCAAGGTGGATGAAGTCTCATTGTGGTAAGTCCTCTGTGGGGAAATGAGTTGGCTTTCTTTGGAGAATCTGTACCTCAAGGAAGCAATCTGTGGGTGCCACAGCATTCTCTCTCTGACCTCACGCTGTATGCATTTAGTTCAGCCTTCCTACACTTTTCCCCCCTCCAGGAACATTTTTCCTCACCCTTCGCAGCATTGGTTCCTTATCTTTCAAGGCTCAACTTAAGGGCTACCTTCTTATACAGGTTTTCCCTGACCATCATAACTGTTCTCCATCATGGACCCTATTTGTTTCCTTCCTTGAACTCACAACCCCAAGTTTAAGAGTCACATACTTCTCTGACTGAACCAGCCGGGTGCCCCTGGGGAATTTTTTTTTTTAAATCTAGCAACTTTTTATTTTAATAAGCAAACAAACAAATAAATAAATTTATGACAGGGAGAGAAAAAGAGAGAGGAGAGGGGAGACAGAGAGAGAATCTTAAGCAGGCTCCACACGCAACACAGAGCCTGATGTGGGGCTCCATCTCACAACCCTGAGATCATGACCTGAGCTGAAATCAAAAGTTGGACAGTTAACCGACTGAGCCACTCAGGCACTTCTATTTTATTTTATTTTATTTTTGAAGTAGGCTCTACACCCAGCATGGAGTCCAAGTCAGGGCTTGAACTCACAAACTCAGATCAAGACCTGAGCTGAGACCAAGAGTCAGATTCTTAGCTGACTAAGCCACCAGGCACTCCTTAGAAGCTTTTTTTTTTAAATGGGTAATATAGGGGGCTAGGGGCCCCTTGTTGCAACTTTTTTATTCTTGGTTGAATTTTTCTTGACCCTGCTTACTCTTTTAGTGACCCTCATGTTGCCAGTTGATGTGAATGCAGGGAACGTGTGCTATTTAATCTGGGTTTCCGCCACCACTTCTTTCCATCTTCTTTTCTACTTTTCTTTTCTGTACTATTACCTCCTCTGCTTGCTTCTATGGTTATTCTCTTTGATGCCTCCCCCTTCATTTTTCTTGGACTCACTTTATGATATATTTAAAATATCTTGATTCCAAAGATACTAGAAAGCAAAACAAAATACACACAAGCACACATGCATACAGCCGCACCTATAAACCCAGATTGGCTCATAAACGGGGGTGAAAGGAAAGCCGGTAGGAAAGAGGCACAGGAAATAGTCTCATGCATCCTACTTTCTTTTTTTTTTTTTAAAGATTTTATTTATTTATTTGACACAGAGAGAGAGATTACAAGTAGGCAGAGAGGCAGGCAGAGAGA
>LNAC01000147.1:1645201-1700469 GCA_002007465.1 Ailurus styani
CGATCCCAGGACGCTGAGATCATGACCTGAGCCGAAAGCAGAGGCTTTAACCCACTGAGCCACCCAGGCGCCCTGCATCCTACTTTCTCATGGAGCCCATCTCAAATCTGTAGCTATCCCCAGTCAGGGCATTCTAAGGCCACGGAGCTTCTGTCTTTACTTGCCATGGGCTGAATATCCACCTTGATTAGAGCTACCTCTTCTATCAGCTCCCATTAAGAACAAAGAGTTCACTACAAGGGACAGTGTACTAGTCTGCTAAGGCTGCCGTACAAAAGATCATAGGCTAGGTGGTTTAAATAGCAGAAAATTATTTCCAATAGTTCTGGAGGCTGGGGAGTCCAAGATCAAGATGCCCACGAATTCGGTCTTTTTTTTTTTTTTTTTAAGATTTTATTTATTTATTTGACAAGAGAGAGAGATCACAAATAGGCAGAGAGCCAGGCAGAGAGAGAGGGGGAAGCAGGCTCCCTGCTGAGCAGGGAGCCCGATGCGGGNGCGGGGCTCAATCCCAGGACCCTAAGATCATGACCTGAGCTGAAGGCAGAGGCTTAACCCACTGAGCCACCCAGGCACCCCACACAAATTCGGTCTTAGTGAGAGCACTTTTCCTGCCTTGCAGACAGCTGCCTTCTTCTTATGTCCTCACATGGGCCTTCCTTGGTTTGTGCATGTGGAGAGACATCATCTCTCCCTCCTCCTCATCTTTATAAGGCCACCAATCCTACGAATGAGGACTCCACCCTTATGATCTTATTTGACCTTACTTACATCCTTATAGGCCTTGTCTTCAAATACAATTATGTTGGCAGGGGGTGGGGAACACACAATTCAGCCCACAGTGGTCATGAACTGAATATGTGTGTGTGCCATGAACTTTTAGAGATTTTGTAGATCTCGTTTTCTAGTTGTGCATATTCTGATTGATTTCTTGATTGTTGCTTTTTATTTTATTTTTTTTGGATTTTATTTGTTTATTTGACAGAGAGAGACACAGCGAGAGAGGGAACACAAGCACGGGGAGTAGGGGGAGTAGGAGAGGGAGAAAGAGGCTTCCCGCCAAGCAAAGAGCCTGATCCAGGGCTCAATCCAGGACCCTGGGGTCATGACCTGAGCTGAAGGCAGACGCTTAACGACTAAGCCACCCAGGCACCCCTCAATTGTTGCTTTTATTTATTTATTTATTTATTTATTTATTTATTTATTTATTTATACTTTTAAAGATTTTACTTATTTATTTCACAGAGAGAGAGAGAGAGAGCTCACAAGTAGGCAGAGAGGCAGGCAGAGGGAGAGGGGGAAGCAGGCTTCCCGCTGAGCAGAGAGCCCAATGCGGGGCTTGATCCCAGGACCCTGAGACCACGACCTAAGCCGAAGGCAGAGGCTTAACCCACTGAGCCACCCAGGTGCCCCTCAACTGTTGCTTTTAAATCTTTAGTAGACTTTATAGTGAATAGCAAATTTAACTGTACAACAGAGCAGACAAGTTGAAATTTTATTATTAATATTTCTATTTATAAAAAAAGGAGGGTGTAGTCTGCATTTTTTAAAAAGTAAACTCTAGGGGTGCCTGGGTGGCTCAGTAGGTTAAGCCTCTGCCTTCGGCTCAGGTCATGATCTCAGGGTCCTGGGATCGAGGCCCACATCGGGCTCTCTGCTCGGCAGGGAGCCTGCTTCCTCCTCTCTCTCTGCCTGCCTCTCTGCCTACTTGTGATCTCTCTCTCTCTCTCTGTGTCAAATAAATAAATAAAATCTTTNATCTTAAAAAACAAACAAAAAAGTAAACCCTATGCCCAATATAGGACTTGAGGTCATGACCTCAAGATCAAGGGTCACATACTCTACCAACTGAGCCAGCCACAGGTACCCCTGTAGTTTGCATTTTAAAAAAATTTATTTACTTATTTGAGAGAGAGAGAGAGAGAGAGCACATGAAGGAGAGCACATGTGGAGGGGTGGGGCAGAGAGAGAGGGAGAAGCAGACTTCCCACTGAGCAGGAAGCCTTACATGGGGCTTCATCCCAGGACCTTGGAATCATGACCTAAGCCAAGGGCAGATGCTTAACCGACTGAGCCACTCAGGCACCCAGTCATCTGCATTTTTAAAACAAAAATAAAATTGACTAAATGTGGTCTGATTTTCATTATCATTATGTGCCAGTAATTCTGAACAATGCAAGCAATAACCTACTCCTCTAAAAAGTCTTTAGTTGCTCTTGGTTCTAAAGATTTGCTGCAGTTACTGGTGAGAGATTTAATAGCCTCAAACTGACACATTTTTATTAGTTATCCTTTAATAAACCTGGTATTCTACATGGAAGTAAAGTGGTAGAATTCAGTGATGCAGTTGACTCCTAGAACACATGAACTCAGCTATAGAAATTCATTTCAGGAGTAAGTTCATAAAGGCTCAGAATGATCTTAGCTCACTTCTCACTCAGTTCATGTCTCCGACCTTTGTGTTATTACATATTCTTTGTTTAAACAGTAGACTTTAAATAAATAATGATAATACTTTATAGAAAGTAGTAATTATATAGACAAACAGAATTTGAATTACTTCATTTCTGCATTTGAATCACTTCATTCTCCCTTTTGCAGGTGGTTCAATTTTATTAAAATTTACTCATCAGTTACTGGACAATTATTTACACAAAATATTATTATATTAAGGTATAATCAAGGGATCAAAGTTCAGGTTGGTAGGTATGTATAAAATCTTTCAAATAAACAGTTGTGCTTTTTCCTTTTTGTACTATAATATTTATCTCATTTAATTTTTAATTTTTTATTTACAGGAACACATATATAAAGTTTAGCAGAGAAAATTTTTTATTGTCTCTATTTCTTTTCTGGTCATTATTGTCATGCAATTTCTTGATTATAAAAAATGATCCATTTGTGGTGTCAAAAATGCCCACCCCAACTCTTGTCTCCTAATCTTTTCTCACTTCTCCCTGATCTTTTGTCCCTAATTCACTAACTCCTGCCATTTTTTTATTTTTTATTTTTTTTTAGTAATCTCTACCCCCAATGTGAGTCTCAAACTCATGACCCTGAGATCAAGAGTCACATGCTTCTCCAACTAAGCCAGCTAGGTGTCCCAAATTCTTGCCATTTCTTGAGCACAGAAGTTTAGCTACCTCTGTGAATAAAAGAAAGGCATCTGTAAGTGTCACAGAGTTAAAAGGAAGGGACGAGTGCACCAGTGAAGGGGTCAGAATTTTTTTTAAGATTTTTATTTATTTATTTGACACAGAGAGAGATCATAAGTAGGCAGAGAAGCAGGTAGAGAGAGGAGGAAGCAGGCTCCCTGCTGAGCAGAGACCCCCAATGTGGGGCTCGATCCCAGGACCCTGAGATCATGACCTGAGCCAAAGGCAGAGGCTTTAACCCTCTGAGCCACCCAGGCGCCCAGAAAGGGTCAGAATTTTCAAGGAGTGAACCCAAAGGCCAACACTTAAGATATTCAGGGGACAATGATGTGGGGTAAACAAGACCAGGCTAGGGCACCTGGGTGGCTCAGTGGGTTAAAGCCTCTGCCTTCGGCTCAGGTCATGATCTCAGGGTCCTGGGATCGAGGCCCGCATCGGGCTCTCTGCTCAGCGGGGAGCCTGCTTCCTCCTCTCTCCTCTCTCTCTGCCTGCCTCTCTGCATACTTGTAATCTCTCTCTGTCAAATAAATAAATAAATAAAATCTTTAAAAAAAAAAAAAAAAACAAGACCAGGCTAGGAGATCCACCTGCCCTTTTCCTGTTGGGAGTTTCCATCCTTTGTCAAACCTAGGCTAGATTCTGTGAGGGAGATAGAAGCTTCCTTCTAATCCAGTTATCCCAAAGCCCTTGGAGGGCTATATGTTTCACTTTCTTGTGTCGTCAACTCATCTCCTAGGGCATAGTTTTAGGCTGAAACTGGGTTTTTCAGGTCAAAAAATGTCAAACAGGGCGCCTGGGTGGCTCAGTGGGTTAAAGCCTCTGCTTTCGGCTCAGGTCATGATCTCAGGGTCCCGGGATCGAGGCCCGCGTCGGGCTCTCTGCTCAGCAGGGAGCCTGCTTCCTCCTCTCTCTGCCTGCCTCTCTACCTCCTTGTGATCTCTCTCCCTCTGTGAAATAAATAAAAAATCTTTAAAAAAAAATGTCAAACAGTTGCAACTTCATGGTTTCAGGTGTTGCTTGTTGTTGGTCATGATGGTTATGATGAAGACCATCTTTTGATTCTCTAATACCAAAATATTCCTTCACAGGTAGGTCCAGCGGGTTCCTGGCACTGGACACAGATTCAACAATGGGCCTCAACCTTCGCAATGGGAATGATCTCTACAGAGATACACAGTTACCAGGAGAAAAGAAATTCATCGTGTAACTTTAAATTCTTTTCCTATTACCAGACCATGCAGTTTAAGGAATACTACAAATACTTCTTAAATAAATTCCCTAATTATTTTGTGATTTATATAATTAATTGCATTCTATATTTTGTATTTAAAAAGCATTAATGTGCTAAATACAAGCATCAAAAAATATCCCACAATTTTTACAATGCTTTTTTAGCATTTCTTCAATTTTTAATGTACCAGCAGCTGCCCCATATCCAAGTGACCTAGGTCTTTCTTTACCTCTGAGAGGTTCTGGCCAATGTTCATTTTCACTTGTTTGTGTGTGCGTGTGTGTGTATGTGTGTGTGTGTGTGTGTCCTTAAAACTCATTGTTCATTTAACAAATTCTAATTAAATACCAACTAACTACCTAATTGTATTAACTCTAGAAGAGGAATACAAAAACTTCTTTTCTTTCTTTCTTTATTAAGGAAGCTCTATGCCCAACGTGGGACTTGAACTCAGGACCCTAAGATCAAGAGTTGCATGCTCTACTGACAGAGCCAGCCAGGAGCCCACCCAAATATCTTTTCTTAACAAAGTCACAGTCTAGTGAAACATAAAGACAAATGTACAAAGTGGCACTCAATAATTCAGCAATAAATTTATCATTTGTGTTTTTTTATACTGATAAAGTAATAATTCCAGTCTTCATACCCCTTTTAATGTTTAGACCATTTTGCATAGAGATTCAATATTCTGTGATCCTTTCTGGCCAAAATAACCTTTTTATCCTTTTTTCAAAAAAGATTTTATCTTTTAAGTAATCTCTACACCCAATGTGGGGCTCAGACTCACAACCCTGAGATCAAGAGTCACATGCTCCACCAACTAAGTCAGCCAGGCATCCCACAGAACAGACTATTTATACTAATGATGACACAGCCCATATAAATTTTTTGAAAAGATTTATTTGAGAGGGAGAGACAGAGGTGGTGCAGAGAGAGAGGGAGAGAAAGAATCTCAAACAAACTCCCCACTGAGCACAGAACACAACACACTGGGCACAGAACCCAACACAGGGCTCGATCCCACGACCCTGAGATCATGACCTGAGCTGAAATTAAGAGCTGGGTGCTCAACTGAATGAGCCACCCAGGTGCCCCACTGCCATATAAATTTTTTAAAAAGGTAAAAATTTAACTAAAAGGAAGTCATGTTCTGGTTTTACTAACAGTTCAAAGGGAAAAAGATTAAATAATATCATGCTTAATATGTATTTCGAAAGACTGATTTCATATATATTTCATCCAGTTTTGTAATTTGATCAGTTGCTTAAAAAATTCTTTAAATTTGTAGTTTTAATCTTTCTTTGAATTTCCTGGGGTTTTTAAATAAATGGTGGGGTTTTTAAAAATAGATTCTTTAAAATTTATTTGTCAGAGAGAGAGAGTACAAGCAGTGGGAACAGCAGGCAGAGGGAGAAGCAGTCTCCCTGCTGAGCAAGGAGCCCAATGCAAGACGTGATCCCAGGACCCTGGGATCATGACCTGAACCAAAGGCAGATGCTTAACTGACTGAGCCACTCAGGCATCCCACAAGTGGTGATTTTTAAAAAAAATTCCAGAGTGCATTATAGTTATTACATAAATTTATGCTTATTGCATAAATGATAAGGATTGAGACATATGCTAAAAACACTAAATGCATTAAATAATTAGAATTTTAGTATCTGAAATTGTTCATCATGCATATTGGGGTTCTAGACAATATTTTCAAAAATATGCAAAATACACCAAGAATATATATGCTGCTAAATAAAAGAAACTGGAATCTCTGCCTAACATGATCATCATTCATTCCACAAATATTATTTATCCTTCCCACACTTTGCTCTTCCTGGATCACAGGGATGTGAATAAGAATACAGATTTTAAAGGATTGTTTCAATCAATAAAAAAACTAAAGTCAGATGGCCTAACAACTCAGCAATGTTTAGTGCAGGAAATAAGCAAATCAACAGCGTCATTGTCTGTAAAAGACCATATACTTAGTTGGGCACTTGTGGATGGCCCTATTGTGATATGTTTTGAAGTCTCTGAAACCAGAATTTAATGTGAAATTGGGCATTTTATATGAATATACAACTGAAGATATCATGACATTGGGGTTTGAAGGCAGGAAGAGTATAAAGAACCATATAATGCCGCAGAGCAGTTCAGGTTATTAACCACCATCAAACTGGGAAACTGACACCATTCAACCTCTTCACTGGATATTCAAAGGGAATTTCATCTGTGTCTACATTTCTTCTGCTTTTTGATGGAGAATCATAGTTTTCACATTTCTTTTATACCTTACTCACTTTTGGATTTTTTTCTCTAATGCCCTCTAAATCATTGAGATATTTTGGGAAGAAGTTTGCAAATAGTAATGGCATATGTTTTAAAAAAAAAAAAAAAAGAAAGACAACAGGCCCAAAATGGAGTCACTTGTGCTAAGATCATGTCACCAAACTGAAACTTAATACCTAACCTAATTGTAGTTTCAACTTCCCCCAGGAATATAATCCTTACTGGTCAGTCTGGAATTTACTGGTCAGCAGTAGTGAGGCAATCCCCTTGAGAGACTCCTCCCACACCCCCCAAAGAAAGATGAAGTAATCCATTCCTTCTTTGTCCCTGCCCCCTTCTATCTGTAGAAGTCTCCCATTTTGTGTAAAAATTTGGAGCTTCTTTTTATTTGCTATATGGGATGCTGCCTGATTCATGCATAAAGTCAGTTTGATCCTTAAATTTATTCAGCTGAATTTTGTTTTCTAACACATATTAAGCTTAATTTTAAAGAGATATTCCCACAAGACTTCTTACAGAAACATGCATGAGACCTCTTCATTTTGTGAAATAGGAATAGGGTGAAGTAAAGACAGTTTTTAATAAGGAACATTTTCTGGGAATCTCAGGAAGTCTGGGTTTCATTCTCCTGTGATTTTAGAACTCTTTTACTTATAGAGTCTAAAATTTACACTGACAGTGCCCTTAACAGTTTGTCATTCCCAGAGATAACTATTTATTTATTTTTAAATTTAAATTCAATTAATTAACATGTAGTGTATTATTAGTTTCAGAGGTAGAGTTCAGTGATTCATCAGTTTATATACCACCCAGTACACATTACAACATGTGCTCTCCTTCATGTCTACCACCCAGTTACCCCATCCTTCCATCCCCCCAGAGATAACTATGTAATGTTCATTCATTTCTTTCTAATCACAGTATCAAAACAAGACACAAAAAGATTTGGCATGGCAATCTTTGGCAGACAAAAGGCTAGTGAAATTATGAAACAATCATTTCATTTTGCTAAAAATTGTAAAACAGCATTTAATCTTATGGTTGCTAAATTCACTCCTGGCTCTATACTTGCTTTTCTTGCTTCTTTGTCTTTACATTTTTTTTCTTTAAATCTGAGTATATTTGACACACAATGATATGACATTATATGGCTCTATAATTGTTGACTTGGTAACCAAGTGCAGACCAGTTGCAGCCACCGAAGACAGCCAAGTCTGAAGACATCAGAGGTTTGCCTTGACACAATCTTTTCCACAATATGTTCCATGGTTGTTAAAGGTGTTCCTTGGAAAAAGTTTTCTTCAGTCAAAGAAGGTTGTGGAACAGTTGACTAAACAAAATTCAACAGCCTTTCCACTAAAGCATTTCTCAAAGCCTTCATTATATTAATGTACAATGGGAACCTCCAAGAGGAGGTTACAATATATACTATTTGTCAAATGTATTTGATCATAGGACCTTTTTTTTTTTTGAGGAGCATCTCATAGGACTAATATTTAAGCCACAAAAGTACGATGGATTTTACAATGAAATTTTGAGATAGTTTATGTGGACACTTTTGTCAGTTGCTCTCCCAGCACCATTTTCCTCTTCTCCCTTCTTCTAATCTTCAGTTTCCATTTTGAGAACCTAAGATCCTAGGGAGGCTGATTCTACCCCTCAATCCAGGGATGAGACATATGACCTAGGCTAAGCCATTCAGTGTGTTCCATCCATCAGACTTTGGTGATTAGTTGAGGGGGGAAGGGCAGATATGAGAGCCAGTCCAATCAGAATTCTTCCTGGAAATGCATGTGGGAGAACTGTGCCAGCTTCTTTCCTTCCGGATGTTGGTGAGAAAGCAAGCCATCCTAGGAACTTTAGGCTACCCTTCTGGAAATGCAAAGAGAGCCAGCTTTATGAGGAATGCAGTAACAAAGAAGGCAAAGGGTACAGTGAGAAACTGGTCCTCAGGGAGCTTGGAGCTAGTCTTCACTCTGGACGTTTTATTTACCACCCCCCCAAATCCTTTATTGTTAAGTCAGTAGAGTTCAGTTTTCTTTTCTTTTCTTTTTTTTTTAAAAGATTTTATTTATTTATTTGACACAGAGAGAGAGAGATCAGATCACAAGTAGGCAGAGAGGCAGGCAGAGAGGCAGGCAGAGAGAGAGGGGGAAGCAGGCTCCCCGCTGAGCAGGGAGCCCGATGCGGGCCTCGATCCCAGGACCCTGAGATCATGACCTGAGCCGAAAGCAGAGGCTTTAACCCACTGAGCCACCCAGGCGCCCTTGTTTTAAGATTATTTATTCATTTATTTGAGAGAAAGAGGGAGAGCATGAGCGGGGGAGGGGAGGGGGAGAGGGAGATGGAGAGGGAGTAGTGGACTCCCCGCTGAGCAGGGAGCCCACCAGGAGGCTCAGTCACAGAACCCTGAGATCATGACCAGAACTGAAGGCAGACACTTAACCAACTGAGCCACCCAGGCGCCCCCTTATAGCTAACATTCTGACACAGATTTAGAAGTGCATGGTCTTATTTGGAAATATCAAATAGAGAAAAAATGAAATTATTCTGTAAATTAGTAAGAACAAAAATATAAAGCAATACACATAATCTCTCTCCATGCTCAGGAATGCTTAGGTAGAAAAAAGGAATGAATATTTATTGAATATATAATATTTGTTAGGGACTGTGTGGGATTTTATGAGACTGACAAGCTGCTTAGTACACTAAGGAGGCCAGTTACCACCACCACATGGAATTTTAGTAATTCACCATGAAGAATGGTGGGTTAGAATATAGAAAAAAAATGATATTCATAGTCAAACAACCCTCACTCTTGGTATATTTCTTTCTAGTTTTTTTTTATATGTGTGGATTGTTAAAATTTTGTTTAGTTTTATATAGTTGTAATCATTTACATGCATTTTTCCAAAATATAATGCACTGTCCCATGTGATTCTAAGTTATTCATGATATCATTTTGATGGCTGTAAAATACTTCATTTTATGATTACAACATCATTTATAATTACTAGTTTATTGGACATTTACATTATCTCCAATTTCTTGTTATTACCAATGATGTAATACACATTTTGTAAATAAAGTTGTTTCACCATTTTGTGATTATTTCCTTAAGATAAACTTCCAAAATGAAAAGTATTGGGTCAAAGGGCATGAATATTTTAAGGATATGCCTATAGATCCAATATTACCAATATTGACCTATTAATATCCACTTAAATGTAGGATCACTCCAGTATATTTTTTTTTAAAGATTTTATTTATTTATTTCACAGAGGGAGAGAGATCACAAGGAGGCAGAGAGGCAGGCAGAGAGAGAGAGGGGGAAGCAGGCTCCCCGCTGAGCAGGGAGCCCGATGTGGGCCTCGATCCCAGGACCCTGAGATCATGACCTGAGCCGAAAGCAGAGGCATTAACCCACTGAGCCACCCAGGCGCCCTCCAGTATATTTTAATACATGTTACTGCAACACAACAAAAATTAAAACTTTATGGTACTGAATTTAAAAAAGTTTTTTTAAAGATTTTATTTATTCAACAGAGAGAGAGA
Source organism: Ailurus styani (assembly GCA_002007465.1). Taxonomy (NCBI): domain Eukaryota; kingdom Metazoa; phylum Chordata; class Mammalia; order Carnivora; family Ailuridae; genus Ailurus; species Ailurus styani. Next base: position 1,655,426 of record LNAC01000147.1, read on the forward strand.
GAGAGAGATGGAGCATGAGCAGGGGGAGGGACAGAAGGAGAGGGAGAAGCAGGCTCTCTGCTGAGCAGGGAGCCCGAGATGGGGCTTGAGCCCAGTGCTCAGGACCATAACCCCACCAAAAGCAGGCGCTTACCTGACTGACCCACCCAGGCACCCCTGAATCAATATTTTAAAAAAATCAATTTGTAGGGGTGCCTGGGTGGTGTGCAGTTGGTTAAGCCTCTCTGACTCTTGGTTTTGGCTCAGGTCGTGATCTCAGGGTAGTGAGATCCAGCCCTGGGTTGGGGTCTGTGTCCAGCTTGAAGTCTGCTTGAGTTTTTCTCTCCCTGTCCTTCTGTCCTTCCCCACCCCTCATCTCTCTTTCTCTCTCTCTCTCTCAATCTCTCAAATAAATCTTAAAAAAAAATATCAATTTGTGGAGCAAAACAGATGTCTGGTACAAACAAAAGAAAAACGTCCTTACTTTTCAACGAGTTTTTCCTCTCCATTCTTTTTGCAATATTGTGAGAGTAGCTGGCAAACTTTCACTCTTTCAATCTTAGAAGTGAGGAGATCTAAGGAAATCCTAAAACCACTCATGAATAGTAGAATGAAAATAGGATAAGCCATCAAGCCTGATCAGCCAGTCACAAATCCATAGGGCTCCTTGAGCAGGGAGTGATACAGCAATTGGAGTATATAATAAAGGATTGACAGCCCTATTACTATCCAGATGCTTGATACTTAGATGACTATATAATGTTAACTGTAACTTATTTGTAGTTTTCACAATTATGAGACTGTAGTAACTCCGTCTCTGCCAGCAGGTGGCAGTAGATATCGCAACTAGGCCTTGGAGTACAAAATGTAAAACATTTTGTCTGAGATTTTAATTTTCAGCATGAGTTTTTATACTTAAATAATAACATAATACACTGTAGGAAAACAGATGAATTCGTTATGTCATCATCTTGTTTTGTCTTTATTTCTGTCATTGGTACCAACCAGAATTTCTGAATGTCAAATAATCAGTAAACGTTAAGTAGCATGCACTTACACGCTAATCATTAGAGACCATTATTTTAACAACTTTTTATAACTACTTTCTTTTTAAGGTCTCTTTTCATTCTTTTCCTTTCCGTATCTCCTGCCAACAATCCAAATCTTTTAACCCCCTCAGATGAATTATTTTAGTAACTTTCTTAATGACTTCTTTGTTTTTACTCTCATTTTATTCAATTAACTATAAAAATTGCAGGAAGAGTAATCTTCCTAATACATCTTTTGTAGAATTTAATTCTCCTTTCAAAGAGGAGTAGAGCAAAACCGGTCAGAAGGCTATCGTAACTCAGTGGACAAATGCAGAGGAACTCAGATCAGGCAGGGCACGGGATGGAGAGGAGGAGACCCACGTAAATGTCATTATGGGTGCGAGCCATCAGGACTGACTGGATGGGTTGGGAGTGAAGAGAATAAAACATGACTGCCAAGTCTCTGGCTTAACAAAATGAATGGGGAGTGGTAGAATAAATGAATGTTGGTCTAGGGATCCCCATTTCTTGGGGGGGGTAAGCTGAACTGAGGTTCACTGAGACTAAGTCACTCTCCAAAGACAGAGAGGTCAGTTTGGGAGGAAAGAGACTGAGGTATGAACATTCCCTAGCTCTTTCCATGTAGAGCTCAAGTTTTATCAGAGATTGAATTCCTCTAGACTAGCGCTTTTCAAACTATCAGGGGTGAATGATCTTTTTAAATTACAATCCCACCACTGACCAATACTTTTTAAAAAATACCAAGATGAATTACTAGAAAAGTGAAATTAAAAAAGCCAAAGACCTACAAAATATATTCCCCAGGTTTTATATTATTTGATTCAACAAACATTAGTCGTTAAATTGGTATAGAAGTTTCTAAACACCCACTCTCAAATTCTGTTCTTATCTCTTCCTAGTGGTAACAAATATTTTGTAGACTCCTGGCTCCAAGTTTACAGCTATAGATCTGATGATTTCCTATGTCCCCTCTCTGTGCTCCTTCAGCCCTAGGGTGATAATGGCTTCTCAGGATTGCTTGTCCATAGATGCTTTACTCTTGACTTTGTTCACACTTCAATAAACATTTCCTTCATTAAACATCCTTAAAAAAAGATTTATTAATTTGTTTTTGGGGGGCAGAGGGAGAGGAGGAGAGAAACTTAAGCAGGCTCTGTAGTTGTGACCCTGAGATTGTGACCTGAGCCAAGATCAAGATCAGATGCTTAACCGACTGTGCCACACAGGTGCCCCAAATATCCTTTTCTTTTTTTAGCTTTATTCAAACATAACTCACATTCAATAAACTGCACATATTTAAAGTGTATATCTTGGTGAGTTCCGACAATGTACACTGTAAGCCATCACAGTGATCAATAACCATTCTCGCTACCTCAAAAGTTTCATTAAACACTCTTTGTTTCTTCAAAAAAATATCATTAAACATTCATTCTTTTTTTTTTTTTAAAGTAAGCTTATGCCCAACATGGTGTTTAAACCCAGGACCTCAAGATCAAGAGTCATATGCTCTACCGACTGAGACAGCCAGGTGCCCCATATCATTAAACATTCTTGAATTAAACATTTGAATGTGCCATCTCTTCCCTGTCAAAACTCTGATAGAGTCCCAGGTCTCAAAAATTCAGTTTTTTACTCTAAGTCCAGTGATTTCTTTATACTATATCCTATAATTTTATAAGCTGTCTTAGATGATCAGTTATCTAACATTTATGTTTTATTTCTGTAACTCTATTGTTAGTTCAACTAAGGTCATTGCTATATTTCATTTTGTTGCATACGTTCCACTGATTGCAGAAGAACACTTGGTAAGTAGTTGTTTCAATGTAGAATTGTTTGCAAGAGCGATGCCTGGCCGGTTCATTCGGTTGAATGTCCAACTCTTGGTTTCAGCTCAGGTCATGATTTCAGGGTCATGGGATCTAGCCCAGTGTGAGTCTCTGCGCTCAGTGGGGAGTCTGCTGGAGGATTCTCTCTCTCCTTTTGCCCCTCCTCCTGCTCATGTTCTCTCTCTCTCTCTCAAATAAATAAATAAATAAATAATGAATCTTACAAAAATAAAAGAACAGTTTGCAAGAAATAGAGACCCACTCAAACTATTTAAATACAAGGGGATTACACTAAGAAGCATTAATTTCAAACAAGAGCAGTGACATGGCTGGGCCTACCCCAGCCCTGGGACCTCAGCACAAGTGACCATCAATGCTTGTTCCTGTTTAATCCTTTGTCATTAAGTTGTCTTGGCTCTGCTCCATGAATGTGCATCCTTCTGTCTCACTACCAGCTGGTAATTTCACTCTGATCTCTTATCTTTTTGAGTCAGGCCATATAAATCAGAGGTTGCTGCCAATTGGTGACTCTCTACAACCTACCCTGTGCCAGGTGACCATCCTTGGTCAAATTAGGTGGGAGACCAGATTATGGTTATTGCACAAACTGAGGAAGATTAGGATGGAATAGAACCTCTGATGTGGGGGTGTAAGTGGTTCTAGAGAGAGAGGGGAAACTAATATTTGTTCATCAACTAACATAAAGTTCTCATATCTAAGTAAATTTTTAGCCAACTCCATTCATTCTACCAGCCATCTTCAAATCCTCCTAGCCTTTGTACTTACGCTTTTATTTGAAAGTGCTGGAAGAAAGAATAATCCATAAGGCTGATGTCACTAGCTCTTAAGGATATAGAATCCATTGAAGTTGTTAACAGCAAGTTTAGACTAAGCGGCAAGTGCTAGTTTTTAAGTCCTAAAAAGTAAGAAAAGCTTCTTCTCTGTGTACTTCTTAGAACTTATAATATGCACAATGAAGCTCTAAGAGGGAGACAGGATATACAGAATTTCTCAAATTATTTTTCATCACAGAAAACTTTTTTCCGTGGGCTTCTCAAAGCAAGGGAACATGCTTTGAGAGATTGTGGATCTGCTAAACACAATAGAGCAATTAAAAAAAAAAAAAGAAGTGCCTTATGTAAGGGTTATATTCTACATAGTGTAGACCCTGTACCCAATGGTAGAACTGAACCACAAAGTTTTGGCTATTTGCCAATCTTTAAAACAGACAGGATCCTGGAGAGTTATTGAAAAATAGCTGAGGTCATTAAATCTTTCAGAACAATTGGCACTAATCGATGTGCTTATTTTGAGATAATAGTTTACAATCCACATTTCTCAAATTCCTAGGTAGTCTCCGGAACACATTTTGAAGAATGATAAATGGAAGTTTCACAGCAAGCCCTTGGCTGTGGGGAATTATCATAATCAAGTCTCACGGAGAAAGGGTGGCAGCTGTTACTTTTAATCAGTGTGCTCAGAGAGGGAGGAAAATGAAGACTTCTTGTGTTCCTGCTGGTGGATGGATGGCTTGTAGTTGGCAGTTTGCCAGATTACCCAATCAGTTGTTCTTGATATACTTGGTCTCCGGAGAGGTTGAAATGCTTGGCAGTTCGCGCAGATCCTCCCCCTGCTGCCAAGTATACTTGTGTGTATGTCAGTCATCTCTGAAAGGAACTCATCTGTTACCAAATAAATGCAACATTGAGTTGTCCTGGGCTGGTTAGTTCTCGCCCGCCTCTTTGCCATTTTGTCAAATTCCTCCTGGAAAGCGTTCAGATTCACATAAATTGCTTTTCACATTAGAGACAATTTTTGCTTTTCTTCAGGTTGCTCTATTTACTGCAGGGTGGTGGATATCAAAGAAGGAAAGACACTATGGCCGGTCAAATAGCAATAGCTACGATGGACTGTTTACAGAGCCCCATTCTGGGGGAAGCTGATAATCTGATCAGCAAGACACATAAACATGAAAGAGTGTGGGATGCTGGGGTGGCTCAGTAGGTTAAGCATCTGCCTTCAGCTCAGGTCATAATCCCAGGGTCCCGGAATCAAGTCTCACACTGGGCTCCTTGCTCAGCAAGGAGCCTGCTTCTCCCTCGCTCCCTCTACTTGTGTTCTCTTTCTCTGACAAATAAATAAAATAAAATAAAATAAAATAAAATAAAATAAAATAAAATAAATCAAATCAAATCTTAAAAAATGATTGAGAGAATACCTTAAAAAGTGAAAGAGTAAGAATTGTATAACCTAAGCATATGATATATAACATGTACTCAATATATAATTCTATAAGTGATTCAAAATAGCAAACAAGAAATCAATTCACTCTATAACCATTTTGAGTGTTTAGTGTGTGCTGGATACTAAGGGTGTATTAGTGAACAATACCAGGTAATGAAGAATTTATCCACGATTTCTTCTGAGTTTAATGATTTTAGCTCTTGTACTTAAGTCCTCAACCCATTTTGAGTTTTTGTTTTGTTTTTTTGTTTTTTTTGTTTTGGTATAAGGGATGAAGTATGGGTCCAGCTTCATTCTTTTGCATGCAGACACCCAATTATCTCAGCACCATTTATTGAAGAGATTATTCTTTCCCCATTGAATGGCCTTGGCACCCTTGACATATATATTCACTATGCATATAAAGGTTTATTTCTGGCCTCTAATTCTATTCCAATGGTGTATATGTTTATCCTTATGCCATTACTACAGTTCTGATTGCTCTAATTTTATAGTAAATTTTGAATTAGTAATTTGGAGGATGTGTTCTTTTTCAAGAATGTTTTTGTTATGTGGGGCCCCTTGAAATTCAGTATGAATTTGAGGATCAGATTTTCCATTTCTGAAAAAAAGGCCATTAAAATTTTGATAGGGGTTGCATTGAATTTGTAGATCACTTTAGGTAACATTGTCATCTTAACATCTTCTGTCATCTTCTGATCCATGAACATGGAATGTCTTTCCATTTGTTTGTTTTCTTTAATTTTTTTTAAAGCAATATTTTATAGTTTTCAGTGTATAGGGCTTTCATCATCTTGGTTATACTTATTCTTTAAGTATTTTATACTTTTGGATGCTACTGTAACTCTATGTAGGGTTTTTTGTTTTGTTTTGTTTTGTTTTTGAGAGAGAGTATGAGTGAGCGGGGGTGGGGGGTGGGGAGGACAAAGAGAGAGAGAGAGAAAGAGAGAATCTTAAGCAGGCTCCATGCCCAGTGCAAAGCCCAGATACAGGGCTCGATCTCACAACCCTGAGATCATGACCTGAGCTGAAATCAAGAGTCAGATGCTTAACTGACTGAGCCACCCAGGCACCTCATATAACTGTATGTTGGTTTTTGGAAGCCATACTGAGGGAGTCATATTCAAAGTAGAGGAAACCATGTAAGCCATAGGGCACAGTGTTGTGAAATACCTCTGTATTAAGGGAACCATATCTAGCTGGGAATGGCTGAATCATCAAATGGTGTGGCAGGAACAAGGTGAAAAACTGAGCAAGGAGAAGTGAATCTGGGGCTCTACGCATGATGTGAGGCGATAGACAGCCAATCAGAGATTCTAGGCTATCCTAGAAGTCTGGTTAATACTTGATCTCTTCTATCTGACTGTCCTTTCAATCATAGTGGATGATCTCACTGAGATAATAGAAAACTATCAAAAAGAAACTTCCTGGGGCGCGTGGGTGGCTCAGTGGGTAAAACCTCTGCCTTCAGCTCAGGTCATGATCTCAGGGTCCTGGGATCAAGCCCTGCATCAGGCTCCCTGCTCGGCAGGGAGACTGCTTCCTACTCTCTCTCTGCCTGCCTGTGTCCCTACTTGTGATCTCTCTCTGTCAAATAAATAAATAAAATCTTAAAAAAAAAGAAACTTCCTCATTTCCACATACTTAATCGTTACTCCCATTTGCATGTACACCCACGGATTCCTTCTTGACCCTGGTCAACAGAAAGCAAGCATTCTTTTGAGCAAAGGTCACTTTCTACTTGGCTACCAGGTACCCCCCCCCCATACCGACTCAATATTTTGCTGTCTCAGATATCCCTTCTTTCTCTTTATCATCACTGTTTCTCTCTTCACTGCTTCATTCCCACCAGTCTACATGCTGCTATTTTCCATCTTAAAAACACTTTTTCCTGACCCCAGCTCCCCCTCCCACAACCACCTCATTTCTCTGTTCTATGCAACAAAATTTCTTGAAAGAGTTGTTTATTCAAATTTTCTTTACTCCTCGCGTTGGTGGTATAGTGGTGAGCATAGCTGCCTTCCAAATTTTCTTTACTCCTCATCTTTCAAAATTTGCTAATAGGTAATATATGTACATGGAGATNGCGTTGGTGGTATAGTGGTGAGCATAGCTGCCTTCCAAATTTTCTTTACTCCGTGGAAGAGCATTTGACTGCAAATTTTCTTTACTCCTCATCTTTCAAAATTTGCTAATAGGTAATATATGTACATGGAGATAGATTAGCTCTATTTCTATATTTTAGCCATCATCTATACTATTACCAGTTTCTTATATAATTCTTCCAGAGATAATCTATAAATTCAAATACACATATAATATACATGTACAACACAAAACAAAGGGCCCCTAATGTAAACTATGGACTTTAGTTGATAATAATGTATCAATTCTGGTTCATCAATTGTAATAAATGTACTACAGTAAAGCAAGATATTAATAATTAGGGAATCTTTGAACAGGGGGGAAGGGGAATACATTGGAGCTCCGGTATTAGCTGCTCAATTTCCTGTAAAACTAAAACAACCTAAAGAGGGCGCCTGGGTGGCTCAGTGGGTTAAAGCCTCTGCTTTCAGCTCAGGTCATGATCTCAGCGTCCTGGGATCGAGGCCCGCATCGAGCTCTCTGCTCAGCAGGGAGCCTGCTTCCTCCTCTCCCTGTTTCTCTGCCTGCCTCTCTGCCTACTTGTAATCTCTCTCTCTGTGTCAAATAAATAAATAAAAAATCTTAAAAAAAAAAAAAAAAACCTAAAGAATGAAATATAGTCAGGGGCACCTGGGTGGCTCAGTGGGTTGAGCCTCTGCCTTCGGCTGGGGTCATGATCTCAGGGTCCTGGGATTGAGGCCTGCATTGGGCTCTCTGCTCAGCCCAGAGCCTGCTTTCACCTCTCTCTGCCTACTTGTGATCTCTCTCCCTGTCAAATAAAAAAAATAAAATCTTTAAACAAACAAAAAAAAGAATGAAACATAATCAAACAGAGCATTTGAAGCCCCTGTGCATCTTGATTTCATCATCTCCCTCCAGTTTCCCACTATTTAAATTTTAGTGTTTATCATTCCATTTTGTAATTTTATAATTTATATACATTCCCCCAAAAGTTTTCTTGTTTTGCATGTTTTGAATTATATAAATGCTATTTTACACTACATATTCTTCAACCTGTTTATTTAGCCCTGTTTTTCCAGGTTTATCCATGTTAGTAGATATGGAGTACATTCTTTTCTACCTGCTGTATGCTATTACATTGCATACATATACCACAATTTATTTACTCTTGTTAATATCAATGAACAGATTTTTTGCAACTATGAAGTTTTATTATTAGCATTCTTGTATGCTTTAGGTATTTCTTAGGCCCATATGCAAGAATGATCCTAGAAGCGGGGTAGGCACATGTAATTTCACTAAATGATTCCTAACCGCTCTCCCAAGCACTTGTGTCAGTTTAGACTACAAACAGTTCCTGTTGCTCCAATGCTCATCAACGGAGGCAGTGAGACTTTTCACTCTATAAATATTTCTATGTTCATGGCATTTCACGTTATACGAATTCTCCAATTTTATTTCAATTAGTTCTCACAATAAGCCAGTGGGTTAGGCATTATTATTCCCACTTGCAGATGAGAAAACAAAACAAAACCCTCTCCGTTTTGAGACAACAGTTTCTTTTCTTTCTTAAAAAAAAGTCTAACTCTTCAGCCTCGCACACTGAACCTTTTTCCTGTCCGCTCTGGAAAGGCTGCTGCTGGCTTGGAAAGTAGATTGCACTGGGCAGGGCGTCCAGAGTTGGCTGCGTTCCCTACCCCTCCTCCACCCTCCGCGAAGACTGCTCGGCGCCTCCCCATCCCAAGGCCGTCGTGGCTCCGCAACGCGGTAGAAGGACAGGGTTTGGACCACTGGTGACGCCGTAGTCGCCTTCTTTTCACCCTCCCCCCCCCTCCCCCGCTCCGCGCTCCGAGGGCGCCCTCCGCCGCGCTGGAGAAGGCGGGGTCGGAGACGTGCAGCAGCACCACTCTTCCGGATAGGCCCAGGCTTGCGGCGCCAGAGCTCCGGTCACCGGAAGTGCTGCGGTCTCTCCCTCTCCCGAGCCGCTGTCGCCGAGGTTGGAGCGCTGCCCCGGAAGTCCTCCCCCTGTCCCCCGCCCGCGGCAAACATGGCGGTAGACTCGGCGATGGAGCTGCTATTTTTAGATACTTTTAAACACCCTAGCGCTGAGGTAAGGCTTCGCGACTTGCTTCCGACCCTGCTTCTCGACTTGAGGACCCTTCCAAAAGGTCGTTAGGCGTGCCTCGACTTTTCCGCCTGCCGATTGCCGCTTTAACTCCTCACATACTCAGCCCCCTCCCCCCCAGCTTGGGTGTGGGCGACCACGTCTGAGGGAGGGCGGCGGTAGCCCCCTCATTGCCCTGCTTTCCGCTAGTTCCCCTTGTCTGGGGTCGAGTTGGCCGCTCGGCTTGCCTTGCTCCTTTGTTGTGCTGTTGTTCCTGTCAGCTTTGGGCGTTGAGAGGGATCCTGGTTCTCAGGTGTACCTCAGGTGGTGTTTGGGAGGGGTCTTGGATACCTTGAGTTTGACAGTACAGGGGACTGAGCAGGTCACGCAGGCTTCGTGGTTCCTAAATCCCTCCTGCTAGGTCTCCTTCCTTGCAGGAGTTGTCCTGCCCAGATGTGACACTCACTCGGTTTAGGATTGCAGCGTTCTCCAGTTGGCCCGGAGACTTCAGTACTTACCTCTTGGAAGGATTTCACGCAGTGGGGCATGGGTTATTTACACGGAACGTCCTTTGCGGGGAGAGAACTTGCGAAGAAAGAATTGAGAGAATTGTAGTCAAACTGTACAGCACAGTCGCATTGTCGTTTGTGAGGGGCGACGGTGGGAGGTCTTGTGGAGTAACCGTTCTGTAATAACGTGAGCGCCCTTGAACGTATGACCGGCCTTGTGCTAATTAACTTGAATATAGCTGGTTAACCGAAGGTTCCTGAAAGCTGGCAATAGCGAACATTAACGCAGTCCATAGAGAGAATAAAACAACCCAGAACTCACATTTCTCTTTCAGTGTATACTTAGAGAACTCTTCTTTCCTCGGAGATGATGATGATAGTGAGCAGTGGCTGTATCTTCATGCTTTGTTTGGCAAAATAAGAAGTTGACAACTTTGGTCTTCTAATTGTTTCAAAGAATGGTTTATAGGTGTGTAAAAATCAAAACTTTGGAAACTTAAGCATGTCTTACAAACAATGAGTGAATTTGTGGTCTCATTTCTAGCAGTTCAATTAGTCGTGCTTGTTCAACGACCGTACTTCTCTGACTGTACTTCCAGCTAGGCTTTAGGAAACTCATGGAGTTGGTAGTTGGATCAGAACAGACCTGTCATGTGTACAGTAATAGAGAACAATTAAAAATGAAAGAAGCATATGATAAGTTAGTGGCATAATAGTTTAGGAAAATGAGCATTCATTCACTTATGTATTTAAGAGTCTAGTGTTTCTTCATTCATTCTTAGACAAACATTGAGAACCAGGAGAGGATAGGATCAATTTGAGCAATGATTGAGGGAGGCTTAGTAGGGATCACATTTGAACTGAGCCTTGAAGGAAGGCTAAGGGCTTGTGGGGGTATGGAACATTGAGTTGTTTGTTCCCAAGGCGTTTATAACTAAGTGTTGGAGGTTAGGTCCACAACATTATGATTCAAGTTAGAATGTGGTAAGAACCTAAAGAAGCAGTGGGAATTCCTTTGGGTTTTTCATCTTTCTCTCCCTTGTTTTAAAAGTAAGCTGTAGGACGCCTGGGTGGCTCGGTTGGTCGAGTGACTGACTTCAGCTCAGGTCATGATCCTGGAGTCCCGGTGTCGAGTCCGGCATCAGGCTCCCTGCTCAGCAGGGTTCTGCTTCTCCCTCTGACCTTCCCCTTCTCATGCTCGCTGTCTCTCACTCTCTCAAATAAATAAACAAAATCTTAAAAAAAAAAAAAGGTAAGCTGTACACACAATGTGGGGCTGAGATCAAGAGTTGCATTCTCTACCGGCTGAGCCAGCCAAGTGCCTGTATTCCAAAGTGCCGATTTGTGTCTGACGTATTAGGACCCCAGTCAATGTTTCTTTAGCTTCCTTAGGTGCTACCAATAAAGGCTATGTGATTTCAGGGGAGGGAGAACTCACCCTTGATTCGAGAATATCAGGTAAGACTTCATCAAAGCAGTTGGCCTATGCACTTGGTCTTTGGTGGAAGAGGAAATGTTCCACAATTGTAGATAAGAAAGCAAGGCGTTCATTCTCCTGGAGTAGTCAGTCCTCTGTAGAGAATGCCAAAAGTCCTAGTATGAAGTGAGAGCTGAAGGGCAGTTTGAAGCCAGATCATGGAATTCCTTGAATGCTGGAGCAAGCAAAGGAATATGGACTTTATTTTGTAGGAAATCGGTAGTTTTTGAGCAGGCAAATTAATTGACTAGTAAAATACATTAAATTGATTAATTGATCAGTAATACCTAAAATGTGTCAGAAAAATTCGAGGTAGCAAATCAAGAAGAAAAAGTGAGATGTAGTGAAAGTTCCAGGTTAACAGGTAGGCAGTAATCATTGCCAGCATTTATTGAATGTTTATTTTGTGCAAAAGGCAGTGTTTTGGTAATTTAAATATATTATCTCTAATTACCTTTCAATAATTTTGAAAGATTCTTTTCCCCTATTTATAAATAAGAAGACTTAGTGTGAGAGGTTAGGTGACTTTTCTAAAGTGGCATAGCTGGATTAAGGCATTCCAGTGCATGTTTCCTGGCTCTAAAGCTGTGCCATACTGTGTCTCACACTAAGTAGGAGGGGATGGGCACAAGATGAATTTTGGATATAGAATTGACAGCATGGCAACTGATTGTGTGAGGGAGAAAGAGTAGTTAAAAAGTGGTAAAATTCTAGTTATAGAGACTAGAGAACTGGTGGGATCATTGATAGAAATAGAAATGTCTGGAATAGGGTGTGATGGGAACAAGATAATTTTAGTTTTTGGTGTGTTAAATAGTACACCAGAGAGATTTGCTCAGTAGGAAGTTGGGAATCTTTTAACCATTACGAAAAATACCTTTGAAGGTGAGCTGTAGCTCCAAGAGGGGCAATACAAAGAAGAAAACAGGGCGCCTGGGTGGCTCAGTGGGTTAAAGCCTCTGCTTTTGGCTCAGGTCATGATCTCAGCGTCGTGGGATTGAGGCCCGCATCGGGCTCTCTGCTCAGCAGGGAGCCTGCTTCCTCCTCTCCCTGTCTGTCTCTACCTGCCTCTCTGCCTAATTGTAGTCTCTCTCTCTGTGTCAAATAAATAAATAAAATCTTTAAAAAAAAAAAAAAAGAAGAAAACAAACAAAAAACTCCCCAAATCCATTGCCCTTGCTTTCAAAGGAGTTTGTAGTCTGGCAAAGAAGACATTTCCCAAGAGGAACACTGAAAGTGGTTTCGGTAGTTAAATGAATTACGAATTGTGTTTGTGGTTTTTATGTCACTTTTTAAAAACTAAATAACTTATTTTAGTAAATTTTCATTATAGAAAAATGAGAAAGTACAGAACAGCAAAGACTTTCATAGTCCCACCTTTCTTAGTCTGAACTATGATTAACAGCTTTTTAAATTTTTTTTCCAGATCCTCTAGTAGATACATATATGCTTAAATGTATACACCATCACCCACATTAACATATCTATACTGTATTACTATTTCGTGGTTTCTTTTCTCACCTAACAATGTATTATGCATCTTTACAGATCAAGAGTTATGATTATATAACGTTTTAAAAGTATACTTTATTTTAAAACATTATCTTTTTATTATAACAAGGTAACACATGTATGAGGTACAAATTCAAAAGATACAAAAGGGTATACAATAAGAAGTCTGTCTTTTTCTTATTACTGCCCTCTAGCCATCCTGTTTCTTTCCCTAGATATTCTATAAAATACCACTTTTTGGCTGCATAATATTTCTTTAAGGCTGTTATTTACATATTCTCATAGATTTAGGTTTCTAACTTTTTACAGTGATATGTTTTTTTATTTCTATTTTTATTTTTTTTGAGTAGGCTGTATGCCCACCGTGGAGGCCAGTGTGGGGCTGAACTCATGACCCAGAGATCAAGACCTGAGCTTGAGGTCAAGAGTTGTACACTTCACTGACTGAGCCACCCAGGCACCCCAGTGCATCATTAATTATTACTTTCTAGAGTGGAATTGCTGAGAAAATCCTAGTTCATTTTATTTTATTTATTTATTTTTTTAGAGAGAGAGTGGGGGGTGGAGGGCAGAGGCAGAAGGGTAAAGAGAATGTTTCTTTATGTATTTATTTTGAGAGGGAGAGAGAGAGAATCCCAAGCAGGCTCTACACTCAGTGCAGAGCCTGACATGGGGCTAGATCCTATGACTCTTGAGTTCATGATCTGAACTGATACCCAAAGTCAGACACTTAACACACTGAGCCACCCAGTCATCCCAGTCCTACTTTTAGAGTTCCTTTAAGAAATCACTTTGGAACTCATCTGAATAAAAGTGATAATGGAAGTGATAGGAATAGATGAGATAGCCTTAGCTTACCTTTAAGAAGAGTATAAAAAGAAAAGAGAAAATATTTTCAGGGATGAAAGAGTGAGGAGGGGGAGATAGCTATACTGTGAAACACAGGAACTCTTTCTGAAGGTAAATGTGGTTCAGACTCCTGGAATTTGACCAATTTATTCTTCACATTCCTGTTACGTCCATAATCGTAAATCTCTCGTGATTTCGCATTGCTAAGCTGTGTTCCTAGGTTTATGTACTCTTCTAGATATCTTTTTATTTTTAAATTAAATTTAATTAATTAATTTATTTATTAAAAGATTTTATTTATTTATTTGACTGAGGGAGAGAGATCACAAGTAGGCAGAGAGGCAGGCAGAGAGAGGGGGGAAGCAGGCTCCCCGCTGAGCAGAGAGCCTGATGTGGGCCTCTATCCCGGGACCCTGAGATCATGACCTGAGCCGAAGGCAGAGGCTTTAACCCACTGAGCCACCCAGGCGCCCTAATTTAATTTTTTAAAGATTTTATTTGTCAGAGAGAGTGAGCAGAGGCAGGGGGAGTGGCAGGCAGAGGGATAAACACGTTCCCCACTGAGCAAGGAACCTAATGTGGGACTCAATCCCAGGACCCCGGAATCATGACCTGAGCCTAAGGCAGACAGATGCCTAACCAACTGGGCCACCCAGCTTTCCCGATATCTTTTTTTTTTTAGATTTTATTTATTTGAGACAGACAGTATGTGTACAGGAGCAGATGGAGGGGCAGAGGGAGAAGAATAGGGACAAGCAGACTCCCTGCTGAGCTGGGAGCCTGATTTGGGCTCGTGGTGCTCAATCCCAGAACCCTGAGATCATGACTCAAGCTCAAGTCAGACGCTAACCAACTGCCCCACACAGACACTCCTGTACTCAAGATAACCTTAAGCCCCTACTTTATTGTAATATTTTTTAACTTTCTGAAAACACAATACAGTCAGCTTTTATTAAGTACTTATTAAAAGTCATGCATTATGCTAGGCACTATGAATGTAACAGTAAACTGAGACTTCGTTCTTCTCTTCTTGAAATACCACTCTAATGGGAGAGAGAAAAGCAATTACAGTTTAGTTTGATATGAGGCTTTTGAGTCACAAGGAGAGGAACCTATTTAGACTTGCTCTGGCTTAGCTTTCAAGAAAAAGTTGATCTCTAAAAGGAGGTGGGACGGAGGAGTGTGGGAGCAGAGATATTAGCATGAACGGGGCATGAAGGTAAGAAAGAGCATGGTATGTTGGGGCTATAAATTTGGAGTGATAAGAAGAGACTGTACTTGTTTATTAGACAAGGAATTTGGACTGGGGACACATTAAGGAACAGGGGAGTGATACATTCACCTTCTAGAAGGACCATACTGCAAGAGGAGAATGGGTTGGAAGGGGGCAAGAAATAAGCACAAAACTGGTTAGGATCCTATTGCTGTAATCGAGATTAGTGTGAATAGCGTCTAGAACTCGAGAAGTGACAGCAGTAATGGAAAGAAATACACAGATTTTTTTTTTTTAAAGATTTATTTGAGAGACAGAGGACTAGTCGGGGGGGCATATGGAGAGGGAGGTGCAGACTCCATGCCTGAGCAGGGAGCCCGATGTGGAGCTTGATCCCAGGACCCTGGGATCATGACCTGAGTTGGAGGCAGACATTTAACCAACTGAGCCACCCACATGCCCGGAAATACACAGATTTTTAAAGATTATTTATTTATTTGAGAGAGAGCGAAGTGTGTGAGAACACGAGTGGAGGGATAGGGGCAGAGGGAGAGGGAGAAGCAGGCTCTCCAGTGAGCAGGGAGCCTGATGCAGGACTTGATCCTAGGACCTTGGGATCATGACCTGAGCCGAAGGCAGATGCTTAACCAACTGAGCCTCCCAGGCACCCCAAGAAATACACAGATTTGAGAGTTATTTAGATGTTTAAGCAATAGGACTTGATGTTTAAATGAATGATTTAGGTGAGAGAGAATGAGAAAGAAGGAAAGCATGATAATGGTTTCTGTCTTGGCCATTGTGTGGATGGTGGTGTTATCACTGATATAGAAGATTTCAGTTTTGGACTTGTTGAGTTTGTGGTGCCAGAGGGACACTAAAGTGGAGATGTCTGGTTGGCAGTTGCTTATAGTGGTCTGGGGCTTGGGAGAGAGGTCCTAAATGGTGATTTAGGATTGGAGTTGACCTATGGCAATAGATAAAAAATTTTATTTCTTGGGGCGCCTGGGTGGCTCAGTTGCTTAAGCGTCTGCCTTCAGGTCAGGTCATGATCTCAGGGTCCTGGGATCAAGCCCCGTGTCGGGTTCCCTTTTCAGCAGGGAGTCGGCTTCTCCCTTTCCCTTGGCCTGCTGCTTCCCCCCACCCCCATCGCAGCTTGTGCTCTGTCGAATAAATAAATAAAATCTTTAAAAAATTTTTATTTCTTGTAATTTTATTGATTGTGTTTAGCTACTCTGCCCTACTTCTCTCTCTCTCCCCCATTTTGCCCTCTTGCCGTGGTGAACTATGCTAACAGTTTCTTAAACCTTCCAAGTTCTTGTTTGCATTCCTTATGTGCATGTATCTCCCCTTGCTTCGAGAGTTGTTCCTTCCTCCTTTCCCACTGATTCTTGTTTTCCTTTAAGACTTACTTAGCTCAGGTGCTACTTCTTTTGGGAAATCTTTCCTGATACTTCTCTTTTCCTCCCCACAAATTTTTGCTCACAACTTGAGTTAGGTCAGTACCCTTTGACTTTGCACAGTATCCTGTGTGAGTCTGTATTATAGCAATAATATGTCTGCCACAATAGGTGGTCTCTTCCTTAATGGCTGAAATTATGTCTTTGTCTTGGTGTCCCTGGGACCTGGCATTCCTTGGAACATAATAGGTATTTAATAAATGTTTATAAATAAATGTTGAATAAAAGGGGTAGCAACTTATGTAGAAACTCTTCTACAAAATAGATTTTGAAAGGCTGTTCATAAAACCTTAAGTTCATTTTTTTTTTAGGTCCACAACAATTACATCCTAACTACTAATACCTTTAATTAATCAGTATAGGGCAGGGTAGAGGAGGATATAATTAATGAACTTTGTTCTAAGTTTCCTTTGTAGATACGTTTTTTAAAGATTTTATTTGTCAGAGAGAGCAAGTGTGAGTGAGAGAGTGCTCAAGCAGGGGGAGCAGCAGGCAAAGGGAGAAGCAGCCTCTCTGCTAAGGAAGGAGTCTGAGGGGCACTTGATCCCCGGGCCCTGGGATCCTGACCAGAGCTGAAGGCAACCGCTTAACCGATTGAGCTTCTCAGGTAGCCCTCCTTTATACATATATATTTTTTTAAGATTTTATTTATTTATTTGACACAGAGAGAGATTACAAGTAGGCAGAGAGGCAGGCAGAGAGACAGGGAGAGGAGGAAGCAGGCTCCCTGCTGAGCAGAGAGCCCGATGCGGGCCTTGATCCCAGGACCCTGAGATCATGACCTGAGCTGAAAGCAGAGGCTTTAACCCACTGAGCCACCCAGGCGCCCTCCTTTGTACATATTAATGAGAATTTATAACATGTAAGCAAAGGAGCTTCTATGTAGTACAATTTATAAGTAGAGAAGTTCCTTACAGGGGCACCTGGATGGCTCAGTTAGTTAAGTGTCCAACTGTTGGTTTCAGCTCAGGTCATGGTCAGAATGTCGTGAGATCGAGCCTTGTGTTATCTGCTCTTAGCATAGAGTCTGAGTTTCTCCCTCTCTGCTCCTCCCCTCACTTGTGGGCACGTGCGCTCTCTCTCTCAAGTAAAAAAAAAAAAAAAAAAAAAAAAAAAAGTTCTTTACAGGATGGAATCATAGCACCAAAGTTTGAGACAAAATGTTAACTTCTTTTATGTAAATCTTTTATAGTGTCTGTGGAATATCTACAGTATATTTGCAATAATTTGGATACAAGTTCAGCTGCTGTCACAAAAGTCAAAATAACAGTGAATTTGATAAAACAGTATTTTCTTTCAACCTAGTTGTAATTATTCTAGGGCTAATATGGCAGGTCCACAATTTCAGGGACCCAGATTTCTTCTATACTGTTCCTCTGCCATCCTTAGAGTATTGCCTGTATTGTCCAAGGTAGCTTACCCATAGCATCAGTGTTCTAGAAAGGCAGCAGAATTTTGAAACAAGACATAGGAGTTTTTGAAGTTTGAACCTTTCCTTTAAGGACATGATTCAGAATTGCCTGCATCATTTCCATTTCCATCCCATCAATCAGAATTTATTTATTTGTTTCTTTATTTTCCATTTATCAGAGTTTAGTGATCACAAATTCACAATGGCTTCCAGGAATCTGTGAAATCCAGTCTTTAGTTCACTTGTGACCAGCTCAGGCTTCATTAGCAGAAGAGGAAAGTGGGTATTGGAAGACAGCAGTCAGGTTCATTTTACATTCATCCTGTTTGTTTTATATCTTTGAGAGTTGTTAAATACATTCGAATAGTAAACATTATATTAAGATTTCTATGCCTGTTTATTTATTTATTTATTTATTTATAAAGATTTTATTTATTTATTTGACAGAGAGAGATCACAAGTAGACAGAGAGGCAGGCAGAGAGAGAGGAGGAAGCAGGCTCCCCGCCGAGCAGGGAGCCCGATGCGGGTCTCGATCCCAGGACCCTGAGATCATGACCTGAGCTGAAGGCAGAGGCTTTAACCCACTGAGCCACCTAGGCGCCCTATGCCTGTATATTTAATCATGATCTCTGAGTTTAAAAAATGCAAGATTGGGAAGTCATCTTCTCTCACATTTTAGGAAAAACTAACTTGAATAGTCTTTTGGTCTGTTGACATGCGTGATATTCTGTGCAGCTTTAAGAGAGACTCAGGACTTTCTGGATACAAATAACAAGAACCATTCTTCTCATGAATTTTGATCTCTAAGTAATCATAGTCAGCTGAACTGCTAGGAAAAGTTGATGTAAGACAGTCTAAAATCAGTGTGACAAATTCCTTTTTAAATTATTGATCATAAAAGCTATCTTTGTTACTGTGTCAAATAATACATAGAAATAAATGTATGCTAAATGTAATTTATGCTGTCCATTTCTTTATTGTGATAAACAGTCTGTGGATTCTTTTTCAAATTTCAGGAAGGGTTTAGCTCAACTATTAAGTGCCTAAATGACTCCCTTTGATCTCTTGATATTAGGGGTATGGAAGTTTAAATTAAGCTAATTTAAACATAGATTCACAGTCTCTTCTGTATAATTCAGAAATTCAAAAATGACAGAAAAATCTGCCATGAATTCATTTGGCCATGCAATCAGATTTGAACTGACATGATAGTTATAATCTTTATTTAGTGTGAATGTTAATACATATAGTTGCAGAAATATTAATGTTTTGATTACAAGGTACTGCTCCAGAAGCAGGTGTTAAGTACTATGCCATATTTGTATTATATTACCTTTCTAAAAACCCGGTAAGTCAGGATTATGAACGGCATCACAGTAAGGGATTGTGGGTCTGTAATGGCCTAAGCAGAACATCAGCAGAGAGGCAAATATGCTGCAGAAAATGTTAATATACACATGGAGATATTTAACTACGTATGTTTTATCATCAGCTATTTTCAAAACAATAATTTCTATAATATCATAAATAATATAGTACTGTTTTAATGATGTAGAGTTTAAGAATATTTGTGACATTGTGAAAGAAACAACTTGGAGACAAATACATTTTGAATAGACAAAGTGTTTTGCTTACAGTATGTCTTTCTCCTTCCCCCCCTTTTTTTTAAAGCAAAGTTCTCATATAGATGTAGTTCGTTTTCCATGTGTGGTTTATATCAATGAAGTCCGAGTCATACCCCCAGGAGTAAGAGCCCATAGCAGCCTGCCAGATAATAGAGCATATGGGTAAGTTAACTTTCTTTTTAAAAGTGTTTGTGACTAAAGATTGTCTTAGACATAGTCTTAAATATAAAAATTTAAGGTAATCTTTTGGAAGTAAGAAAAAACAACAAAAAACTCTAAACTTTATTCAGTTACAGTTATGTTGCATTGTAATTGACTATAGGCTTTCTATATAATCCATGTATCATCATAAATTTGAAAAGAGCAGTTTTTTGATCTAAGTACTAGTGAAATTTTTTTCATTTATTTTTTATCTCATTTATTTTTTAATTGGTAAAATAAGTTTATATTTTCTAAAATATCTAGGATGGCACAATATGGTAGATGAAGGGTTTTTTTTTTTAAGAAGAATTATTTTTAACCTGTTTTTTTCCTTGAAAATAAATAAGTATTAGTCTGAATATTTAGAAATAATATCTTTTATGTTATTTTATAATATCAGTTTTCATGACTTAATGGTGATCTTCTTAGCCTGATACATGTGTCTTTCTGTAAATTTTAGTTTCACATTATCCTTCTTATCCTTTCTTAGGCTCTGTGGGAGTAAGCAAAATGTAAGACATGGCCTCTGATGTGGTGGTGTTGATAACTTTAACAGCTGACCTAAAACAGGAATTTGATCTTTGTTGTAACATGAATAATCATTGTCATCTTATTTAAATTACATGAATTGGGAGTATAAGCCAAATTTTGGTTGTGGAATCATGAATATATATAATATATTTATTTATGTGAGTTTTTAGCATATGGTCTCAATACCACATTTCATTATGAGCATGCTGTGATAGCTTAATTTTTGTTACTTGTAAGAGTTAAAACAGCTACTTAGTAGCCAGTGTTATGGTATGGATTCAAAGTTAAGGGCTCATTTCTTCATAATTATGAAATACAATTGGCTGTTTTAGAAATAGGTATAAAATCTTCAGAGGTTTTTAGGTCATTCAAAAGTAAAACAAATACAAAACAATAAGAGCGTTTAATGTTTATAATGAGAAATCATAATTTACTTTATATCTTTTTTTCCATGTTTAAGGAAATTAAAACTTACGTTTTCCTATAATTTCTTCCTATTTTTTCCTTTAAAGGAGATGTGCATAGAATGGGAATGATGGTAGAATGACGGTGCATCTGACAGTCCTCTCTAATTATATTGCTTTTGGTCAAGGAAAGTCTGCTAGTTATCTCTTGCTACATAACAGATTACAGCAAAATTAGCAGCCTAAAACAGTAAACATTTATTATTTCACACTATTTCTGAGGGTCAGGAAATCAGAAGTGGTTTAGTTGGCTCAAGTTCTCTGATGATGTCATAGTCAAGATACAGGCCAGGGCTGCAGTCTCAGATTTGACTGGGACTGGTGAATTTGCTTAAAAGCTCACTCACATGGGTATTGTTAAGAGACTTCAGTTCCTTGCCAGGAGATTGTCTCTATGGGGCTGCTCCTGTCACAACATGGATTCCTCCAGAGCCAGTGGTCCTAGAGAGAGCATGCTTATAACTTAATATCAGAAATCGCATACTGTCATTTTTACCATATCCTCTTGATTACATATTCTGCTGGTACAGTGTGGGAGGGAACTACACAAAGGTGTGAATACCAGAAACAAGGGGTCCTTGGGGGCTATCTTGGACACTGGGTAGCACAGCAGGCAAAATAGACCTCTGCCATTGGGTGCAATTGGTACGAGTATTGTTACATATTCTATCTTCTTATCTCTCTTCTGTTTCTTAGCTGGGGGTGAATGGCAGTTCATTTTTAATAATTCCAAATATGAAATTATCAGGAACAACTTTATACATGATTAATATGTTATAGAACAGTAAAATGCAGTATTAATACAGTCATACAAATGTAAGATGTCAGGAAGTAATGGTAGAGATCAAGTGATATTTGTGCAACATACTTTCAGTATTGTTTTTTCCTCATTATAAGCTCAGAAATGTATAGGTAAAATTAAAATCCCTTTAATTCTTCGATCCTGAGAAAATCCTTATATTTGATGCATTGTATTAATGTATATGTGTGTGTTTCTTTATTTTGTCGTTACTTTTTGTAAATGTGGTATCTTACGTGAGGTTAGGTTTTAGAGTCAACAAATTTTAAGATGAAAGTCTAGTGCAGTCAAATTCCCATTGATTTATTTTATTTTTATTTTTAAAAAAGAGTTTATTTATTTGTGTGAGAGAGAGAGAGAGAGCGCAAAAGCAGGGAGAGAGGCAGGCAGAGGGAGAAGCAGGCTTCTTGCTGAGCAAGGAGCCCGATGTGGGACTTGATCCCAAGACCCTGGAATCATGACCTGAGCCAGAGGCAGACGATTACCCAACTGAGCCACCCAAGCGTCCCACCATTGATTCTTTAAATCACTTTCAGTCACTAGCACCTGAGTCTTTGGGGCCTCAGAAGTAAAGAATTTGCATTTGAGCCCTTTTTCCTGTCCTTGAGGTATTGAAGGCCAGGGTCTGGTTTGAAGAAGGAAAAAAGGAAAAGACTAGAGATGTTGAACACATATGTAGTCAAATTTGGGTAAGGTAAAGGTTGCTACTCTGACCTAACAGTATACTATTTTGCGTTTTTCTTTATTTTACTTAACATTGCATCAGGACTACTTTCACATCATTAAATATTATTTGAAAATACGGTTTCTAATGATTGCATAATCTAATGAAAGACTGTACAGTAGTGCCCCCTTATCTACCATTTCACTTTCCGGGTTTCAGTTACCTGCGGTCAACCGCAGTCCAGAAGCAGATGATCCTCCTTCTGACAGATCGTCAGAAGGTCAGTAGTAGCCTAATGCTAAGTCACAATGCCTATGTTACTCATCTCACTTCATCTCATCACATAGACATTTTATCATCTCATATCACAAGAAGAAGAGTGAGTTTAGTACAATGAGATATTTTGAGAGACCACATTTATATAACTTTTATTATGGTATATTATTATAATTGTTCTATTTTGTTATTAGTTGTTAATCTCTTACTATGCCTAATTATAAACTATAGGTGTGAGTATATATACATATATAGGTATATATATATATAAATATATATATATATGAGAAAAAAGCATAGTATATATAGGGTTCATTACTATCCATGGTTTCAGGCATCCATTGGGGTCTTGGAATGTATTCCCTGTGGATAACGGGGTACTACTGTACTGTAATTTATTTGGCTTGTTTCCTATGTGGGGATCATTAGGTGTTTTTTACTTTTCAAATTACAAGAGTATGATGAGCATCTTCTTGAAAAAAATCTTTGTATAACAGTGTTTCCATAGAAACACTTCCTAGAAAAAAGTATTTCTGGATCAGATGGTGTGAACATTTTTTCATTCTCCTGAATTTTATTGCCATATTGCCTTTCAGAACGATTGCACCTGTTTTCACTTCTGTCAGTACATGAGGGAACCTGTTTGATATATTCTGGGCATTATGCTTTTTACCATTTGGATTTTTTGTAAATAAACAACAAAGTATGTGGTATTTAAAAATCAAGGTTTTCAGTTAAGTCTAAGGAATTTCAGCCAAGGGTGAAACATATCTCAAGTAAGATTTCATTCTAACACAAATTAAACAGGGTTTACTCTTAACTATATAAATCTACTAAAGAATCAAAATATTTATGTAAAATGTTGCTATACAAATAGGAATTTATGCTTTAAGTCACAATTTAAGGCTCTGATGCTAAAATTATTATAATCTTCTATTAATGTGTGGGTTAAGTTGAAATCAAATTGTAATTATATAACTTGACATTAACTCCTGATTCTTTTTGCTAATGGAAGAGAATCATGCTATAAAGTATTATAAAATTAGATGTGACAATTAGTTAGCATTTACCTTTATAATGCATTAAAATTTAAAAATATTTATGTATATTAGAATGGTCCAAGTAGCAGGCTAAAGATACTTGATTATTAAAATTTCACTTTCAGTAATAAAGTGAAGTTGCCTACTTGAGAATTGGATATGAATAAAATTATGGTATTATAATTGATATGATATAATTAACTATATTTTTATTTAAATCTTAAGATGTAGTTCTAGAATTGCTTTTAACTTTGTACTTTGTCTTTTGTTTTAATTTAGGAACTGATTATTGGCAAAGGCTGACGTTTCAACTTTGTTTCATTCACAGGGAGACCTCTCCGCACACATTTCAATTAGACTTATTCTTTAACAATGTAAGCAAACCAAGTGCCCCAGTTTTCGATAGGTTGGGAAGGTATGTACTTACCAGGTAATTTCATCAGAAACTCAGGAGTTAGTAGGCAAATCTTTGTATTCTTTAGATAGAAGAAAAGGATTTATTTGACCAGTTGGCATTATTAAAGAAATGTCAACTTCCTAGAAAGATGCTGAGTTTCTTTACAAAATAAAAATTGAAATGTATGAAACATTAGCCATCTTTTGTTTGCTTTTTATTGGTGTATACATTTCTTATACATATCAGATGATATGATAATAACCTTCTACTTTGGAAAAAATTGCTTTTAAATTTCTTTAGAAGAATTGTATAAACACATTGAGAGCTAATAATTTGTGTCTTTTACATCACACTGCTACATAATTTAAAATTCCATAGTCATATTTTATAAAGTGGGGGAATTTTATTAATAGAAACCCCCATGTTGGATTATCTAATACATGCTTGGTATTATTAAAACTAGTTGTTTTAATATCTGCAAAATAATTGACCATTAAATGAGTTTACTTAGAACTCATTTATAAAATAGAAAATTTAAAAGTAGCTTAAAAATGGAAAAATTTCTATCCCTGTCCAGGAATTAACAAGTTTCTTAGATTTCTCTTGTTATTTAATTGATCCTTCACTCAGTTATTTTTTTTCTTAGTTATTATTAACTTATATTGATAATTTAACTTTAAAAAAAACTAAGGGAACCTAGATAAACTGAAGCAGCTAAATTTTAATATTATAGGATGTTTTTCTTATGTCAGTACCTACTTGTTAAAAATAGGTACTTTTCTGTATTTGGTCCCATTATACATTTTTGGAAGGCTATAATGCAATGTTTCTCTATTTTGGCTATGTAGTAGAATTACCTGGGATACATTTTTTTTTTTTTAAACCTGGGATGCTTTTTAAAAAAAATATTGATACCTATGCCCATCCCAAACCAATGAAATCGGAATCTCTCGGGAGTTTGTTTTATACTTGATAACTTTTTGGGGGACTAAATTAAAACTACACTTTGTGTGTTTTAATAAACAATCTAGCATTTGGTTTTATTAAGACATAAAAATTTAGAAAGACTTCTTCACGAACTGTGATGTTCAGTGTTTGAGCCTATATATTTGTTCCTACTCTTTTGGCAGCCTGGAATATGATGAGAATACTTCTATCATCTTTAGACCCAACTCAAAGGTAATTGCAGAAGTCAGTTTTCATCTTGTTCCTACTGATTGTTTTCACTTTCATTGAAAGTTTTGATCTAAATAAACCAGTGATACAGAATATCAGCCTATTTGGTCCTAGTTCTGCAGGATAACATCATTTCTTGTCTGATTCCTCTTGTGTCTAGAAGCTATTTTAAAATGGAGCAAAGACAATGTAATGTCATTGTCTACCCATAAAGCTCGTTCTTCCTGTAATTCTAATGCGAGTCAGGAAGAGGCCAGCATTTGTGCTTTCCCTTCTTTCCTTTAGGTGAGCAAGTTAGGAAGATGACAGGAAGGTAGATTGTTATTAGACATTATTGTGCCTTAGGTTTCTTAACAAATAGATATTTTTATGTCTCCTCCTTTCATATCAAAAGTATGCCTTATTTCTTGATATACAAAATGCCATTCTGGAAACATCTAGAAGAGCTAAATCATGGGCAATCAGATATGTAAAAATAACTGATCTTATATGGAACTACTCAGACTTGGTTTTTTTGGTGGGGAGGTGGGTATTTAATCTTCTACAGTCTGTTTAGACTAAAAATTATCTTTCTTATCTCTTTGTCTTCCAGTAGGGCTTCTGTTTAGAATCTGTTGATCCCTGGGCATTGTCTTTGAGCCTTTCTTCTGGCCCCAAGCTTCCCTTTACTGGAGTTTGCTAAAGTTATCAAGGAAAATAATAATTTCTTTCTTCCTTATTATGCCTTTAGAAGGGGCCCCAGTACTACTTATTACTTCATCTTTACTCAACATGGTGATGTGGAAAGAACTCAGAAGTCGGGCTTTGGTTTCTAGTTCAGGTTCTTCTACTGACATTCTGATTTTCTTACACGTGGATGATACTCTGACTACCTCTCATAGTTGTTGTGAAAATATGGCAATTAATGTAGATAAATATTGAAAAACAAGAAAACATTGAGGATTGGTGGCATTAATAAAGTCTTTGATAAAGGCATTGATAAAGTCTTTTTAGGAGAAAGTTTCTTTGCAAAAACTTTATTTTTTTTAAAGATTTTATTTATTTATTTGACACAGAGAGAGAGATCACAAGTAGGCAGAGAGGCAGGCAGAGAGACAGGGAGAGGAGGAAGCAGGCTCCCTGCTGAGCAGAGAGCCTGATGCGGGCCTTGATCCCTGGACGCTGAGATCATGACCTGAGCCGAAAGCAGAGGCCCCAACCCACTGAGCCACCCAGGCGCCCTCTTTGCAAAAACTTTGTTTAATACTTCTGGTTACCATTAGTTTTTAAGTACAGTGCAGGGCTATACCTGCATGAATGAGTTGGGCGTGTAAAAAGAATGCTATACAATTTTATGGACGTTATAATTCTTCAGACTGGCCACAATTTGTGCTTCTGTGCACCTCTATGCCTTCTTTAATTGGGGTTTAATTTCTTAATTGGCAGTAACTCCCACTTAATTTTGTTCTCATTTCTATTCTCATGATTGGGAATCTGGTCATGCTTTTTTTTTTAATAATTTTTTTTTAAAGATTTTATTTATTTATTTGACAGAGAGACAGCGAGAGAGGGAACACAAGCAGGGGGAGAGGGAGAGGCAGACCCCCGCAGAGCAGGCAGCCCGATGCAGGGCTTGATCTCAGGACCCTGGGTTCATGACCTCAGCCAAAGGGAGACGCTTAATGACTGAGCCACCCAGGTGTCCCTGGTTATGCTTTTTGAACAGAGTTGACATGAGGTATCAGGGGAGATGTAGTCTTGAGACAGGTTTAGGTATGGCAATTCTGGAGGGCCATATAAAAGCTATGCCTCTGGTTCCATTTCCACCAAAATTGATCCTTGCATACTTTCAGCATACTTTTAAAGACTTCAGTTTAACCACAGAGTAATTTGATATCAGTTTACTTTTGGCATATTAAAACAGTAACTTGAAAGATATTTTCCTCCAACAAATTAGGTGAATACTGATGGTTTGGTGTTAAGAGGCTGGTATAATTGTCTGACACTGGCAATATATGGATCAGTGGATAGAGTGATAAGTCATGACAGAGATTCTCCACCTCCACCACCACCACCTCCACCTCCTCCCCAGCCACAGCCAAGTTTGAAAAGGAATCCAAAACATGGTGAGAATTTTAAATTTGTCTTTGTCAGTGACACTTACGTTTATTATAGTAGGAAAAGGTAATTCAAATAGCTCTTTCACTCTTGGAACCTTCCTTAAAACTTGAAAAGATATCATTGTCAGTCTCACAATTCTTTCCTATAGGAGTTCCTTTTTATGTTGAAGTGGTTACATTTTATTTTCTTCCTCTAGTTTCCTAGAATGCTTTTTGAATTAACCTGAGGTTCTTTTTTTTTTTTCTTAATTTAAAACATGTAAATGTAATCCAGTGGTTACTCATGGTTTAATATCAAAATTATCTCCAAAGGAATTGAGGAGTAGGGAGTATGGTATATATTCTTAGAATACTCGTCTTCTTAGTGTTTCTTTTTTTTTTTTTTCACCAGGAGTGCATTTCAGATTTGTTTAGATGTCTAGATGCAGATTTTCCCCTATTTTTGAGAACTTTTGCTCATTAACTGGAGACCAGAAAAAATAAGAACTTTATTAAATTTCAGTGGCTTTCCTTCTATAAAGCAGGCAGCTGGACTCCTTTTTCCCGGGATCCCTTCTCCTTATTTCAGTATTATTCACTGTAAGCTGTTGAAATAAGGAGATTCAGGAATACATTTTGAAATTAAAATTGCGGTCACTAAGAGAAAAGTGTTTTGCTTTACAATGAACATTTTATGAGCCAATAAAATGATCCTCTCTTAAGCATGATCCAATAGTGTGATGAGAACTCTTTTGTCTCTAATAGTCACACACTGTATTTTCTTCTCTTTGCTTTTCTTTTTTAAAGATTCATTTATTTTAGAGAGGGGAGAGGGGCAGAGAGAGGGAGAAAGAACCTTTTTTCTTTAAGAGAGATCAAAAGTAGGCGGAGAGGCAGGCAGAAAGAGAGGAGGAAGCAGGCTCTCCACTGAGCGGGGAGCCGGATATGGGGCTAGATCCCAGGACCCTGAGATCACGACCCGAGCTGAAGGCAGAGGCTTTAACCCACCGAGCCACCCAGGCGCCCCATCTTTTCTTAAATCTTACCTGTTCAGTAAAGTTAATCTTTCACTTTTCTTTTTTAAAGACTTACCCATTTATTTTAGAGAGAAAGAGAGTGAGAGTACAGGGCAGAGGGTGGATTGGGGAGAGGGGCAGAGGGAGAGGGAGAGAGAGAATCCTGAGCAAACTGCCAGCTGAGCACGGAGCCTTACAACTTGGGGCTTGTTCTCACCACCCGTAAGATCATGACCTGAGTGGAAACCAAGAGTCTGACGTTCATTCGACTGAGCCACCCAGACGCCCTATCACTTTTTTTTTTTAAGCCTTCAGTTTTCTGTACTCCTTTGTCTTTTTTTTTTTTTTACCAGACTTTGAGCTCCTTGTGGACTGAGAGTATGTTTTACTTGCATTTGTTTTTCTAGTCTTAACCACGTCTAGTCTTAATTACAGTGCCTAACATACATAGTGGCTACTCCGAATTTTAGTTTAATTTGCTTTTGTTTTAAAATTAACACTTGTGCTCATATATTTGCTATAAGTGGATGTATGTTTGTTTTTGTTTTTTATTTTGAAATAATTATAGATCCAAAGGAGGTTGCAAAGATCTGCATGAGGAAGTCCTGTGCAGTCTTTTCCCAGGTTCCCCCACAGATAACATCTTTTACAACTGTAGAACAGTATCAAAACAAAATTCTCTATAGAGCTTGTTCAGATTTCAACAATTATAAGGGTGTGTGTGTGTGTATGTAGCTGTTTGCAGCTTTATGTTATGTATAGCTTTTCATAGCCACCACTACAATCAAGATACTTGATTGTACCATCAAATTCTTCTGGTGTTATTCTTTAACAGCTATACACATGCCACCCATCCCTAACCTTTGGCAACCACTAATCTATTCTCCAACTCTATAATTTTATTATTTCATGAATATTACATAAATGGAATCATGCAGTAGGTGTCTTTTTTTGAGATTGGCTTTTTCCGATCAGCATAATTTCCTTGAAGTTCACCCCTT
Source organism: Ailurus styani (assembly GCA_002007465.1). NCBI lineage: Eukaryota > Metazoa > Chordata > Mammalia > Carnivora > Ailuridae > Ailurus > Ailurus styani. Next base: position 1,684,435 of record LNAC01000147.1, read on the forward strand.
TTGTTTTTTGTTTTTGCTTTTTTTATTTTATTTTATTTATTTATTTTACAGAGAGAGAGAGAGAGAGATCACGAGTAGGCTGAGAGGCAGGCAGAGAGAGGAGGAAGCAGGCTCCCGGCTGAGCAGGGAGCCCGATGCGGGCCTCGATCCCAGGGCCCTGAGATCATGACCTGAGCCGAAGGCAGAGGCTTTAACCCACTGAGCCGCCCAGGCGCCTGTTTTTGCATTTTTAAAAAAGATTTTATTTATTTATTTGAGAGAGAGAGAGAGCATGAGAGGGGAGAAGGTCAGAGGGAGAAGCAGACTCCCCATGGAGCTGGGAGCCCAATGTGGGACTCGATCCCAGGACTCTGGGATCATGACCTGAGCCGAAGGCAGTCGCCCAACCAACTGAGTTACCCAGGTGCCCATGAGTTCACCCACTTTGTTGCATCAATAGTTCATTCTTTTTTATTGCTGAATAATATTACATTAGTATGGATATATCATAGTTCATTTAACTGCTCGACCACTGAAGGACACTTAAGTAGTTTCCAGTTTTTGACTTCTGCAAATAAAGCTGTTATGAACAGCTTTTTGTGTACATCTTCCTGAGGAAAATAAGTCTTCATTTCTCTGGAATAATGCCCAAGAGTATATTTTAGTATGTGGGAAGTCAGAAATTCTAACTTTTGTAATATAAATTAATTAGTAAAATTTGTTAGATGTTGGGAAGGAAAAGTTTATCAATACATTCTGAAGATGAAAAACTCAAATGATTAACAGCATTTTTGTCATACATTCATTTCACTTTCTTTTAATAATTTGAAAGTTCTTTTTCTGTCTCTACCAAAACTAGCTGATGGGGAGAAAGAAGATCAGTTTAATGGAAGCCCTCCAAGACCACAGCCAAGGGGACCAAGAACTCCTCCAGGACCACCTCCACCTGATGATGATGAAGATGATCCCATACCTTTGCCAGGTATGAATAAAATTAGTACCCCCCAACATTGATTAATGTTATAGTGCCTTTTTTAAAAAAAGATTATTTACTTATTTATTTATTTGACACACAGAGAGAAAGACCAGATCACAAGTAGGCAGAGAGAGAGGAGGAAGGAGGCTCCCCGCTGAGCAGAGAGCCTGATGCGGGGCTCGATCCCAGGACCCTGGAATCATGAGCTGAGCTGAAGGCAGAGGCTTTAACCCACCCAGGTGTCCCTAGTGCTTTTTGATTAAAGGAAAAAATAGATATAGGTAATCAAATCTTAATGAATGTCCCCGACCCTTCCTGTGTGGTATTTTCTTGTGTTTTTCTGTTGGCAAGTGAACTTGTTTAAAAAAAAAAAAACCAGTTCATTTATTTGAAACTGTACCAACATTGCTTTGAAAATAAAGTGCTGTAGTGATATATACAGAAGAGAGCCACTTAAAAATAAGCAGTATGTATTGGAAGAGATAATAACCTGTATACTTAATAGCTGAAAAGAAAAGGATTAGTTTTGGGCGCCTGGGTGGCTCAGTGGGTTAAAGCCTCTGCTTTTGGCTCAGGTCATGATCTCAGCGTCCTGGGATCGAGGCCCGCATCGGGCTCTCTGCTCAGCAGAGAGCCTGCTTCCTCCTCTCCCTGTCTCTCTGCCTGCCTCTCTGCCTACTTGTAATCTCTCTCTCTGTGTCAAATAAATAAATAAAATCTTTAAAAAAATAAAAAAATAAAAAAAAGGATTAGTTTCTAGTGTTAGAACATAAAATAGTGTACTTTATTCTCACTGTTTAAAATTAAACAATACATACTCCTAATATTTTTAGAAGCAGGTAATTCTACCACTTTTTTTAAAAGGGTGTTTATGAGGTAAAACATCCAAAATGTCATTAAGTGGCTACAGTATCCAGTCTGCTACCTGATGTTATTTAAACCATTAAATAATGTCTCTTAAATCTTAATTTTTCAGTGTCTGGTGAAAAGGAAGAGGATGCTTCTCATAGAGAAGATTACTTTGAACCCATTTCTCCTGATCGGAATTCTGTTCCCCAGGAAGGGCAGTATTCTGATGAAGGAGAAGTAGAAGAAGAACAGCAAGAAGAAGGAGAAGATGATGAAGATGATGTAGATGTAGAGGAAGAAGAGGATGACGATGAGGATGATCGCCATACAGTGGACAGTATCCCTGAGGAAGAAGAAGAAGATGAAGAGGAAGAAGGTGAAGAGGATGAAGAAGGCGAAGGTAGGTTATATTTATTAGGACTTTTTGTTTTTAAGTACAAGGAACTAACTTGATGTAGCTTTGAGCAATGCAAGAGAATGCAGAGCAAAGATAAATGGCTTTCAAGAAGCTCAAAGGATAGAATGTAGTTTGGCCTCAAGACTTGACTATTTATGTTTTATGTTTTCACTTTATTTTCTCTCTGTCAGCTAACTGTTGTTTCTCTGTTCACCCCACAGGTTTAATCTCCTCTTTTTTAACCAACCAGCCTAAACTACCAGGCTGTATCTCAGTCTTATTTGCATTTTCCTGAGAGAAAGATTGGCTTGCTAAAATATCAGTTGCCCCTTGGTACCATCAGTTTTGGCCAGGGAAGCAAGATCATATTGCAGATACCTGATGATTAGAGATATGCTGGGCTGTTTTCAGAGTAAGGAGTGGTGTTGTAAGGTGGATGGAATTCTTAAAGATGTCTGCCACCTAGATATTTTAGCAAAATGCTACATTTTTAGAAATTCAGGGAAAAGAATCTCAACTGTACAGGTTGTATGATGGCATGATGCAGTCCCTTGATTAGGCTTTATTTTTCCTTTGAAAACAAAAAGTGAGAGATATTCAAGCTAGTTGACTCTTAATTTGTCCAAAAAATAGCATGTAATGTTAAAGCATTTATGTAAAATGACAGATAAAACTGCCTTGTTTTTTTCTAAAATAGTGAAGGTGAGGGTGATTCTACATGAGAGTAGATTTTGGTATCACAGGGGCCCTTTTACAGAATAGAAATAGTTAAGTTAGTGGATACTTTTTTAGCTTCCCCCATTCCCAGATTAGCAAATAATATTTTTTATATTTATTGTATTTGGCAAATAGTAGTTAGATTTCAGGCAGGCTGTTTTCTTAATCATTTTTGTAGAAAAGGTGAGAGAAAGAGGCTGGTTAATTTGGTTTTTAATAGAAGATATTTGGCTTCTCCCAAAGTCAGGCCTCTGTAAGCCCTTAATCTTTTCAGATATGATGAGTATATGGCTAAGTCTAACTTGTTTTGAGCAAAAGAAGTCAAAAGATGGCTGATGCTGGAGGAATACTCTAGAAACATTTCCTTTTCTTACATAGACTGTTATTACTCATGCCACTTTTCCCACAGCCAGGCAATAGCATTGTTAAAAAGTAAAACCAGGTTTTCTCTCTAATCTAATTTTTTTTTGAATTAGAGGAAAAAATTGCACATGTAAATGATAAGAAAGCTTTCTTTTGGCCCAGCCCAGCATTTTAAGTGAACAACTTTACCATCAAAGTAAAATACAGACCTAGGAAACTGTGTGATAGGTAAATGAAGAGAAATAAAAATTCAGGAATATGAAATTAATGTTAAAAAGGAACTTAAAATGTTTCCATTGAAAGTATTTGGTTTACTTTTGTGATTATGGCATTATTAGTTAAATTTAATAGTCTTTCCCATCAATTTTTCCATCTTAAAAATACTTAAAAATGCTCTCTCATGAGGGCACTGTTAACTTCTTCCCTTCTGAGAGAGGTATTTTTGTTACTTTACGACATTTCTAATTTTATTTCTGTGAGGAAAAGACATCTGTAGCAGGGTTAGTTGTAAAGTTGAATAGATAGAAGACTTTGCTTATGAAGTTTCTGATTAATTATTATATTAGAAATAGTAAGATGTTGGTAATTATTGATAAGATATTGGGGCAGAAGTTAATTTTGTTGAAAATCATTAATTCTTATTTTTTTGCCATACTAAATAAAATTTTTTTTATTAGATTGTTTGCATTAAACAACAGTGATGTAATATTTAAATACTATTTGAACTGACTTTCAGGGGATGATGGTTATGAACAAATTTCCAGTGATGAAGATGGAATTGCTGACTTGGAACGTGAGACCTTTAAGTATCCGAACTTTGATGTTGAATACACTCCTGAAGACTTAGCTTCAGTTCCTCCTATGACATATGATCCATATGACAGGGAGCTTGTACCACTCTTATACTTTAGCTGTCCCTATAAGACTACTTTTGAAATTGAAATCAGTAGAATGAAAGATCAAGGTCCAGATAAAGAAAATTCAGGGGCGGTAGAAGCTTCAGTGAAGTTAACTGAACTGTTAGATTTGTATCAGGAAGATAGAGGTGCAAAATGGGTAACAGCTTTAGAAGAAATTCCAAGTTTAATAATAAAAGGATTAAGTTATTTGCAGTTGAAAAACACAAAACAAGACTCTCTTGGCCAGTTGGTAGACTGGACCATGCAAGCTTTAAATTTACAAGTAGCTCTTCGCCAGCCCATTGCCTTAAATGTCCGACAACTCAAAGCTGGGACCAAATTAGTGTCCTCACTAGCAGAATGTGGGTCTCAAGGAGTCATGGGATTGCTACAAGCAGGAGTAATCAATGGATTATTTGAGCTTCTGTTTGCTGATCATGTCTCATCCTCCCTTAAGTTAAATGCTTTTAAAGCTTTGGACAGTGTCATTAGTATGACAGAAGGAATGGAAGCTTTTTTAAGAGGTAGGCAGAATGAAAAAAGTGGCTATCAGAAACTTCTGGAGCTCATACTTTTAGATCAAACTGTGAGAGTTGTCACTGCTGGTTCGGCTATTCTTCAGAAGTGCCATTTCTATGAAATCTTGTCAGAGATTAAAAGACTTGGTGACCATTTAGCAGAGAAGACTTCATCTGTTCCTAACCACAGTGAACCTGATCATGACACAGATACTGGACTTGAGAGAACAAACCCAGAATATGAAAATGAGGTAGAGGCTTCAATGGATATGGATCTTTTGGAATCCTCAAATATAAGTGAAGGGGAAATAGAAAAGCTTATTAATCTCCTAGAAGAAGTTTTTCATTTAATGGAAACTGCACCTCATACAATGATCCAGCCACCTGTTAAGTCTTTCCCAACAATGGCACGTATTACTGGACCTCCAGAAAGGGATGATCCATACCCTGTTCTCTTTAGGTAAGGCATTTTTGGTTTGGGAAAATACACTTCACAGATCACTGCAGGCAATTTTATGTGGTTGATTTTGTTTTTTTAAATTTTTAAACTGCATATCTGTACAAGGATATTCTGTATTTCAAAATAGATTGTAGTGAAACTGAGAAGTATATTACTGGGAGAGCTATATTTTATTACACTTAAAGTTGTAAAAGTGATTTAAGTTAAAGATAGTGATAGTCAACAACAGTGCTTAGATAAGCTTGACTATGAGCAAGAATAAATGAGAAACTGTGGGGTTGCTTCTGAGAGGGTGGTGTCGTACAAGAGAATGGCCCAGGAAGGAGAGAGCTTTTCTGTGTGAACCTTTTTGTACTTTATCTCTCTTATACTACACTGCAAGTTAAACTTATATTTTACTAATTTAATTTCACAGACCTGGTTAAATACCTTTAAGTTTCAGTTACCACTTATTTATGCTCTCTAACTCTGTTTGTTATTGTTGTTTTAAGTGGGCCTTATGCTCAATGTGGGGCTTGAACTCACAACCCTGAGATCAAGAGTCATATTATGCTCTACCGACTAAGCCAGCCAGGTGCCCCTATCTAACTCTATTTGTTGGTAGAGTTTTGCCATTATTAGGATCAGTGCCCACAGTAGATTTTAAAATTTTGTTTTAATATTTGATACTTTTTTTTTGCATTTTGCCTATAAATAATTTTCTAGCTAATGGGAAATGGCATTTTTATTATGTTATTCCTTATTTCTGTGATTAATTTTTGCCTTGATTTGGAGCATACTGCATTAACAGAAAATAGGGTGCTTGTCTATAAAATTTGTACCTATCCATTCCTGTTTTTAGCTGAACTATTAGATCTTGCCTTAGTTTGAATTCTTTTAGGAACAAAAGATGAGAATGCTAGATCAAGGTCTGGTAGGAGATGGAGTCAAGAGAACAAGTGTAGGGGTTTGGTTTTGAACAGAAGAAAGGAAATCTTATGTGTGTACATATATAGATACATTCGTAGTATGGAGACAGTAAAGGAGCCAAGGCACTTTGCACTGATCATTTTTAGAAAGGTAAGAGGTAAGGTCTTACACTGAGGATAAATGAGGGTAGTGACTAAGGAAGGGAGTAATACTTTCAGTCTCTGAAGGGAAACTGGTAATTAAAGGCTTATTAAGTATTATTTTTTCCTCCATAACTGGAGAAGGTACATTTAGCGTCCAGCTTGAGGAAGTAAAGGGCCTTGAATGCTGTGCTACCCAGGCATCCCTGGATTTTGCTTTTAGAGTGTGGGAAGATCTTTACTATTTTGGAGTAGTAGATCCGATAGTATCAAAGTAGTATTCAGGGGTACCTGGGTGGCTCAGTGGGTTAAGCCTCTGCCTTCGGCTCAGGTCACAATCCCAGTGTCCTGGGATCAAGCCCCACATCGGGCTCTCTGCTCAGTGGAGAGCCTGCTTCCCCCTCTCTCTCTGCCTGCCTCTCTGCCTACTTGTGATCTCTCTGTGTCAAATAAATAAATAAAATCTTTTAAAAAAAGAAAAAAGAAAAAGTAGTATTCTAAGATTATATGTTGTAAGGTGTATTGCAGTGGAAAAGAAGTTGGAGTTACTAAGTAGATGAGCAAGTCTAGATTGTACTGTGTTAAGTACTTACCTAATATAGTGGCACTTATGGAGAATTGTGCTAATATTGAGAGTTTGTAAAAGAGCAGTTATAGGACTTGGCAACTGGATCTAATAGCTAAGAGAGAGTGAGAAGAACTAATGGTGTTTTTAGGTTTCTAGCTAGGGTAACTATTGCAACTGGGGTTTTATTGACAGAAACTGGTAAAGTAGGAGGGGCAGTGAATTTTAAAAGGAGAAATATTTTTGCATCTTGGAAGGATTAGTTTGAAGTGATGGTAAGGCTCTAATGTCCTCTGTGTAAGTCTCTAAGATCACTCTCAGGATTTGCCAGTGGGACGCACAGGACTCAGTACTGTATTCACGAGTATGATTTATTACAGCAAAAGGATATAAGGCACAATCAGCAGAAGAAAAGGGTCCATGGGGAGAAATCTGAGGAAACCAGTCAGAGGCTTCCAGAGTCCTTTTCCAATGGAGTCACATAGGACCTGCTTAATTCCCCCAGCAAAGAATTGTGACAATGTGTGTGAAATGTTGCATACTGAGGAAGCTCATTAGAATCTCAACATCCAAGCTTATTATTGGAGGATAGCCACATAGGCCCCCCATATCTACTGTGTAACAGAATCCCAGCCTCCCAGAAGGAAAGCAGGTGTTCAGTGTAAACCATATTGTTTGCATAAATAGTTTAGTCATAGTGAGCATTCTTATCTGTTGGGTGATGGGAACCCTCCCCAAATCCACATTCCCAGATACTAACCAAGGGCCTGCCTTGTAAGAAGGCGTTCTTAAGGATATAAGTAATCTGAGCGCGCATTGGTGGCTCAGTGGGTTAAAGCCTCTGCCTTTAGCTCAGGTCATGATCTCAGGGTCCTGGGATCGAGGCTCGCATTGGGCTCCCTGCTTGGCAGGGAGTCTGCTTCCTCCTCTCTCTCTGCCTGCCTCTCAGCCTACTTGTGATCTCTCTCTCTCTCTCTCTCTGTCAAATAAATAAATTAATTAAATCTTAAAAAAAAAGAATATAAGTAATCTGAGGCCTGCAGTGTTAACTATTTTCTGAACACTCCACAAGGTGGTTAAATACACTCTTTGAGCATAGTAGTCATGGGGTTTTGTCTTCTTGAGGGTCTGTTTGCTTTCATAGTCAAGAAGTTACTGGGGGGTGTTTGTTATTCTAAAGTAGAAGCCTGAGTTTAAGGAGTAATATGAGAGGCAGTTATATACTCTGTGATTCCAAATATAGGACATTGTGAAAAAGGCAAAACTATGGACATGGTAAAAAGATCAGTAATTGCTGTGGTTAGGGGGAGGGAGAGGAACAAATGCATGGAGCACAATATTTTAGGACAGTGAAAATGCTCTATCAATAGCATTTGTGTCTGTTTTGGGGTCTTAAGTAAGTTCACATTTTTTCTACTAAAACTATGTATGCTAAAAAATGGTTCTCAGGTTTGGGCGCCTGGGTGGCTCAGTGGGTTAAAGCCTCTGCCTTCAGCTCAGGTCATGACCTCAGGGTCCTGGGATCGAGGCCCGCATCGGGCCCCCTGCTCGGCAAGTAGCCTCCTTCCTCCTCTCTCTCTGCCTGCCTTTCAGCCTACTTGTGATCTCTCTCTCTCTCTGTCAAAATAAATAAAATCTTTAAAAAAAATGGTTCTCGGGTTTGATAAAAGTGCTATGTATAGGAGTATTAAATCTTCAAGTACTAAAAATTGATAATTTGAATTTGTTTTCTCTAGAGGTACTAATTCAGATATACTGCCTATAGTAAATATGAATCAACTATATATTTTTTATAGTATATGTGCTATATTGTTCCTAGGTGCACTAATTGAGATATATTGGTGTACCATGAGTAGAATAGGACCATGGTGAAAAAGGAACATTTGATAAGTGGTCTGGAAAGAAGACCCAGAATTTAAAGTCAAGGTTGATTCTGGAAAGAGAAGACTTGTCAACGGTTTTATGTCAAATATCCCTTGAATGTTAGCTAGAAAAAAGCCTCACATAACTTTTACTTTTATTTGACCCAGTGGAAAGGACTTGCTGCCACATTATGTTTTTAGTTAACGTAGTATATTGCTAAGGATAAGGATTAAGGTCATTAAAATGTTTACGCCTCTCCTATCTAAAGAATACTGAGTAAATGAAGAATGTTTTTCACTGATGTCACATATATCAATTAATTTTTCTACAGGTATCTTCACAGTCATCACTTCTTGGAGTTGGTTACCTTGCTTCTGTCAATTCCAGTAACAAGTGCCCACCCTGGTGTGTTGCAAGCCACAAAAGATGTTTTAAAGTTTCTTGCACAATCACAGAAGGGTCTTCTTTTTTTTATGTCGGAATATGAAGCAACCAATTTGTTGATCCGAGCTCTGTGTCACCTTTATGATCAAGATGAAGAGGAGGGTCTTCAATCTGATGGTGTTATTGACGATGCATTTGCCTTGTGGCTACAGGACTCAACACAGACATTGCAGTGTATTACAGAACTGTTCAGCCATTTTCAGCGTTGCACAGCCAGTGAAGAAACTGACCATTCAGATCTCTTGGGAACCCTTCACAATCTTTATTTGATTACTTTTAATCCTGTGGGAAGATCAGCTGTTGGCCATGTTTTCAGTCTTGAGAAAAATCTCCAAAGTCTTATTACTCTAATGGAGTACTATTCCAAAGAAGCCTTAGGGTAATTTTCTTTTTACTCCTTAAATTTTCTTTCATACTGGAAAACTATATCAGTAAAGGGCTAGTTTCTTAAAAGGTATTGCTTTGAAAGTAAAAATTATTATAATTATCTTTTGACATAATACATAATTGTTAATTAAGGATTAGAATGATAGAAATTTCTAAAATATAAGATGTGTCTGTAAAGCAACAAAATGGATCTCTTAGCAGCTTCTTCTAGTTTCCCCTTGATGTTGACAAGATTACAACTATAGTACTCTTGCTAATTTGTGTGTAGGGGAATCCTAAGGCACCAGAATATATAGTTGGAGAATAATGAGGACTGTCTTGCTGTCTTGAATTTTCCCTTACATTTAAACTATGGTGCTCTGGTTTCAGAAGTACTTTGAATGGGACCAGGGGATTTAGAATGCCTAGTTTTCAAGAGCTTCCTGGTAGGGCAGAGGATTGATTTTAGTGTCTGAGGAGATAAACATTCTCTTCTTGGCTCATGTCGTGCAAAGGAATGACATCCAGGTAACTGACCTCACAACAGGGTCTTGATGTGACTCCCTGAGTGACAGGTCTTTTTGGGGGAACTATGAAAGGCAATGGCTTTCATACATAGCTCTACCTCAGCAGTTTTACGGTAGAAGACAGTGATGATGGCAGTAGATTGATTCATTACACTTATTACTACTTATCCAGAGTAAACCAACATTTTAAAAGAGACCATTGAACTGTACTTCCGAATTTTCCATTCCTGATAAAGTATACTTGTTAATATTTCATTGTTCTTCTAATCTTCTTTCTTAATAGAATTTCACTTTCCATGATGCATACGCTTTGTTTATATACTTTCAAGTAGTGTTTTCAAGTGAATTGGAGGTGAACTTTAAAATCTGATTTCTTGTCTTCAGGGAGTTAGTCATGTTTCCTTGTAAAATTCCTTGGTGTCTTTAAAGCCAAATAGAAAAAAATGTTTAAAATTGTTCCTGGAAAAATTGTTTTCATACCAAAAACTTTAAAACCTTATTTTGTTTCAGTGATTCCAAGTCTAAGAAGTCAGTAGCTTATAATTATGCATGCATACTTATTTTGGTGGTGGTTCAGTCTTCCAGTGATGTCCAAATGCTAGAACAGCATGCAGCATCTCTCTTGAAGCTTTGTAAAGCAGATGAAAATAATGCTAAATTGCAAGGTATGGTACTTGAAGTTATTTAAGCAATTATGAAATGTGAAGGGAAAAAGCCTTTGAGTATCTGTAATTAGTACTTTATCATGTTTTAATAATATACATAGTAATACTCTGTTACTTCTTGGAAGTACCCTTTATGAAAGTATTTTATATGGTGTTCTTAAAAAAGATTTTTAGGAAATTGTCACAAATATCTTTTCCTGGAAAATCATGGTAATTGGTGGTTAGTTGAAGTTCCTAATCAAAATGGAAGTAGCTTGAAGGTGAACTCAAATGATCAGGGTTGGTTTTTTTTGTTTTTTTTGTTTTTTGTTTTTTTTTTTAAGATTTTAAAATTATTTTTAAGTAATCTCTATGCCCATGTGTGGCTCGAACTTACAACCCTGATACTGAGTTGCATGTTCCACTGACTGAGCTAGTTAGGCACCCCAAACTTTTTTTTTTTTTTTAAGTAGGCTCCACGCCCAGCATGGAGCCCACGGCAGGGCTTGAACTCATGACCCTGAGGTCAAGACCTGAGCTGAAATCAAGAGTTGGACGCTTGACCGACTAGGCCACCCAGGCACCCCTTCAAAAGTTGTTTTGTGTATAGTTTGTGTGTGTGTGCTTTCTATATATATATTTCTAAGTATAACATTCTAAATACAGTTTAGAAATCCATTAGTCATTAATTAACATACATATGCTGTCCTCAAAAGTGAAGGATAATGAATATGAACATTATTTTCTAAAGTATATAAATATAAATCTGTTGAATGAAGTTTATGGCAAACCTTATGTGAGCAGTTGTGAAAAATTGAAGGTATCTAATCGTAGTTTTTTTTTTTTTTTTTAAGATTTTATTTATGTATTTGACACACAGAGAGAGATTACAAGTAGGCAGAGAGGCAGGCAGAGAGACAGGGAGAGGAGGAAGCAGGCTCCCTGCTGAGCAGAGAGCCCGATGCGGGCCTCGATCCCAGGACGCTGAGATCANAGGCAGGCAGAGAGACAGGGAGAGGAGGAAGCAGGCTCCCTGCTGAGCAGAGAGCCCGATGCGGGCCTCCATCCCAGGACGCTGAGATCATGACCTGAGCCGAAAGCAGAGGCTTTAACCCACTGAGCGACCCAGGCGCCCATCTAATCGTAGTTTTTTAAATTTTGTTTTGGTTTCTTTCTAACCTTACCAAGTAGAAAATTTGATAACATTGAGTAAATATTATAATTAGCATGTGGACTTTTTCCTTTTTCTTTTATTTTTCTGAGAGAACGTGTAAGCAGGGGGTGGGGGGCCGTGACGGGGGAGGGACAGAAGAAGAGGGAGAGAATCTTAAACCCACTCCTTGCTAAGCTCAGAGCTGGAGGAGGGGGCTCGATTTCATAACCCTGAGATCTTGACCTGAGCCAAAATCAAGAGTTGGACACTTAACTGACTGAGCCACCAGGTGCCCCTGACTTTTTTCTTTTTAACCTTAAATTTTATTTGTGATACCACCAGTAAAAGTTTGGGTTAAACTCAACCTCTCATGTAGAAATAGGTTTTTTTCCCTGTAGTGTGCCTTTATAAAGGGAGGGCACACAACATCTTCAAAGATATTATTAACGCTTTACTACTTATTCTGGGTGATGGGTACACATATTTGTTTTATTATTTTTCCTTATATCTTTTACTTGAGCAACATATGCTGTATATGAAAGAGTTAACTTAAAAACACATAGGAAAAATACTCGGAAGTACATCCTTATGGAGAACTGCAATCCTTATGGAGAACTGTAGAACCAAGGAGAGACTTGACTACTATTTTCACTTTCCTTTAGTTATTCCTAAAAATTGTCTGGAACTGGCATATCACTTGTTTACATTAGAATGCTTTTCTTAAAATAGTTTTGGTAATAAAGTATGGGTGTTACAGCATAGCTTCTAGGAGAGTTTTTTTTTTCCTACGTTATTCCACTCAGTTTTTAAATATAATTGACACACAATGTACATTAGTTTCAGTCATACAACATAGGGATTCCACAGCTTTGTATGTATGACATAATGATTCCACAATTATATACAATTACGGTGTGCTCACGAAAGTATAGCTACCATGTCACCATGTAATGCTATTATGCCATTGACCATATTCCCTATGCTATATCGTTCATTCCCATGACTTATTCATTCTATAACTGGAAACCGTTACCTCCTACTTCCCTTCACCCATTTTGCTCATCCTTCCACACCCCTCCCCTCTGGCAACCACCAGTTCTCTATATATTTATGAATCTGTTTCTGCTTTTTTTTATTGTTTATTTTTTCTAGCAGAGTTTTGAATTCAGTTGTGGTAAATGGTATATTTCATTTATGATTGTTTTGTAAGCAAAGTTTGTTTTTATTTTGGGATAATAGTGATTACTTTTAATTTTATAAAGGCAAATTAGGAAATTGGTAAAATTTAAAATTCATGTTAAGAGAAATGACACTCATCAAATGTCCCTCTCATGGGATTGATTTTTTTTTTTTTAAGATTTTATTTATTTATTTGACAGAGAGAGAGAGAGATCACAAGTAGGCAGAGAGGCAGGCAGAGAGAGAGGAGAAAGCAGGCTCTCTGCCAAGCAGAGAGCCCGATGTGGGCCTCAATCACAGGACCCTGAGATCATGACCTGAACTGAAGGCAGAGGCTTTAACCCACTGAGCCACCCAGGCGCCCTCATGGGATTGATCTTGTTAGAAATTAATCCATGGTTTTTTGGGGGTATGGGAAGTGGCGGTAGCATTAAGTGAATAAACACTATTTTATTATGTTTATTTATAAGCAGTAAGTTTTACACATTTTTTAAAATGTTTTAAGTTGATGGTCCTGTTTAAGCATGTAAACACTTAATTTTTCAGAAACCAAGTAACTAAGATTGGTCACTTCTTATTTCTAAGCCTATATGTAGCCCATTTACATTTCAGGTTAAGGCTTGTTTAGAGAATTAGACATAAGTTTATCCCTGTATGAAGTTTAGATTATTGAAATCAATATGAATCTGATAATGTTCTTTGGAAGAGAATACCTTTACTTCCTTTGTTATAAAGAGTTTCTATTTTAAAATATTATATTATGAATGACCTTTTTGTTTTTAAGAACTTGGCAAGTGGCTTGAACCTCTGAAAAACCTTAGATTTGAAATTAACTGCATCCCAAACCTAATTGAATATGTTAAACAGGTAAGTAAAACCTAAAAGTGCCTTGATTTTATTTTTAAAGATGATTTATTTTATTTTAGAGAGAGAGCCTGTACACATGAGCAAGGGGAGGGGAGAGGGAGAGAAGCTCCCCCACTCAGTGGGGAGTCTGATGTGGGGCTTCATCTCACAAACCGGAGGTCATGACCTAAGCTGAAACCAAGTCAGATACTTAACCAAATGAGCCATCCAAGTGCCCCTAAAAATGCCTTCATTTTATGGAACTCTATGGTTCCAAATATAGTAATATTGCATTAAATCATTTATATAGATAATGAAGTAATTGTTAAGTGTACTTGATTGATTTGCTAGACTTTATGGTGCAGATTGGTACATGTATGTAGATGGGTGTATATGTGAAGACACTTGCACATAACCCTGTGTACTGTACTGCTTTCCACTACCAGATCTGTCCTATTTTTTTCTCAAATTGGAGTAATACCACCTACCATTTTGATGATCTTTACAACAGCATTTTAAAGTTAAATGCCTTGATAATTTAACATATAATTGTTTCAGTTAAACTTCAGTGAAAAAGAACTTCCTTCAAAATTTTTAGGGGAAAATCAACAAAAGTCAATTTTAGATAATTACAGTGGGAACTAGTTCTAAAAATTTTTTTTAAAGATTTCATTTATTTGACAGAGAGGCAGAGCACAAGTAGGAGGAGAGGCAGGCAGAGGCAGAGGGAGAAGCAGGCTCCCCTGCAGAGCAGGGAGCCCGATGTGGGGCTCATCCCAGGACCTGGGATCATGAGCTGAAGGCAGTCGCTTAACCAACTGAGCCACCAGGCGCCCTAGTTCTAAATTTGTTAATTTGGGATGGTCACATCTACAAATAAAATACTCATAAAAGTTGAAAATCCTATATCATAATAGCACATTTGAAAAATTCATGTACAATTCAGGTAATTAGTAATTTAAAAAGTCATTAAAACTGTTGCATTGTTAATTAGTTTTAAAAGTTAGTGTAGCATAGAAGGACTAACAGTGGTCATATATGCATAAAAAATTTTAAGCTAGAGAGAATTGGACTTTGAATTATTTCCTTTTTCATTTAACAGATGAGCTGTGTGTATTTGTGTGTGTGTGTGTGTGTGTATGTAAAACATCTTGGTTTTGGAGTTGAAATATGTATTATTAAAATAGCAACCAAGTACTCTTTGGGTTTATGTGCTTCAGATTTTTCTTTACTGATTTGTCTGCTCTTCTCTAAACCATCTTTCCTAAGAGTAGTTTTACCTCTTGTGGTGCCATCGTATTCTGTGTTCCTTACTCTGTGCCTCAGATGTCATCTAGAGCTTCTCATATAGTCAGTCTTTTATTTGGCAGAAGTACACTAGATCCTGTAAATTTAGATGGTCATGTGTTCAGGGTACTTGTGCATGGTCAGGAGAATGTTTAAGGTATCCAATAAAAATTATATGCCTGGGTAAAAGTTTTTGACCAATAAGAAATTTAGCTCTAAAAATTTAAATTATATGCTGTAATTAAAAGAATTTTGATTTTTATGTAAATGCTATCTATTAATTATAGTTAATAATAAGAGATTCTCATTCTAAGGTATACCAAAAACAGTTGATCTGAGATTGAAACTTCTCTCTGTGCTGCATACTGCTTTATGTAATTTGTGGAATTATTGTGGAAAGGCAGCAAGGAAGAAATTAGAATGTAGAGGGGAAAGGAATTTTCTTTTTTTTCTTTTTAAGTTTCTCCTCTGGGGATTAGCAGCTGAAATAGTAACATTTTTTAAATTTTTATTTTTTTAAAGATTTTATTTATTTATTTGACAGAGAGAGAGAGAGAGAGATCACAAGTCGTCAGAGAGGCAGGCAGAGAGAGAGAGAGGAGGCTCAGCAGGGAGCCTGATGTGGGGCTCGATCCTAGGACCCTGAAATCATGACCTGAGCCGAAGGCAGAGGCTTTAACCCACTGAGCCACCCAGGCACCCCTGAAGTAGTAACATTTTAAAATGTTCTTTCTTTCTTTCTTTTTCTTTCTTTCTTTCTTTCTTTCTTTCTTTCTTTCTTTCTTTCTTTCTTTCTTTCTTTCTTTCTTTTTAATATTTCATTTATTTATTTGACAGAGAGAGACAGTGAGAGAGGGAACACAAGCAGGGGGAGTGGGAGAGGGAGAAGCAGGCTTCCTGCTGAGCAGGGAGCCTGATGCGGGGCTTGATCCCAGGACTCTGGGATCATGACCC
>LNAC01000147.1:1700701-1720319 GCA_002007465.1 Ailurus styani
TTTTTTTTTTAAAGATTTTATTTATTTATTAGAGAGAGATGGAGAGCACAGAGGAAGAATGAGAGGGAGAAGCACTGAGCAGAGAGCCTGATGTGGGGTTCGATCCCAGGACCCTGAGATCATGACCTGAGTCAAAGGCAGACGTTTAACCAGTTGGCCACCCAGGCACCCTGAAAATGTTATTCCTTCAGAATTTTTTCAAAACCATCTGTGCTGCTCTGTGGAAACTACAAAAACAAGGAAACTTAAACAACTATTTGTTAGGAAACATAGCATCGGCAGGTGCTAAGGACATAGGCAACTGTATTTCTTTTTCCTTTAACCATGCCCTGACTGGTCATCATGACTAGATTCCTGTTGTGGTGGTTCCTATGGTATCTGCATTCAAGTTTGTGTTATGTAGTGCTAAAACATTCCCTGTTGCTTCCTCTGTTTTGAAAGAGGTTTAGTACCGACAGGGCTTTGTAAAATCAGTCATTGCTTCATTTTTGGGAGGGAAAGTATAGAGAAAGAGTATATGAAGAAGAATCTATTTTAAACTCTTAATACAGGGAGTCTCATTCATTTTTGTATATTATTTTCATTTTAATCTGTACTTTTTAATGAACTTTGCGATTATTTTATAAAATAACCTTTATAAAAACTTCATTAGCTTTATTCATTTTTTAAATTTATTCAAGAAACTTATTTTTAATAAGTTTGATGCGTTCTTGGGAATTTTTTTTTTGATTCATATCCAAGCACCAAGAAATTAAACATTCTGTTCATTTTTATTTTTAAAGAATATCGATAATTTGATGACCCCAGAAGGAGTTGGCCTTACCACTGCCTTGCGTGTTCTCTGTAATGTGGCATGTCCACCACCTCCTGTTGAAGGTAATATGGCTATTATACTTTAAAAACTATTCTTAAAGCCTAGTATAAATGCTGTTTATTAAATATTCAAAAATCTTAACTGATTATTAACATATAAGTAATTAGTTTTTTCTCCCCTTATCCTATATAAAGGTCAACAGAAAGACCTGAAATGGAATCTTGCCGTTATTCAGCTTTTTTCTGCTGAAGGAATGGACACCTTTATTCGGGTTCTACAAAAATTGAACAGTATTCTGACTCAGCCTTGGAGGCTCCATGTCAACATGGGGACTACCCTTCACAGAGTTACTACTATTTCAATGGCTCGCTGCACACTCACTCTTCTTAAAACTATGTTAACGGAACTCCTGAGAGGTGGATCCTTTGAGTTTAAGGACATGCGTGTTCCTTCAGCACTTGTGACTTTACACATGCTCCTGTGCTCTATCCCTCTCTCAGGTCGTTTGGATAGTGATGAACAGAAAATTCAAAATGATATCATTGATATCTTACTGACTTTTACACAAGGAGTTAATGAAAAACTCACAATCTCAGAAGAGACTCTGGCCAATAATACTTGGTCTTTAATGTTAAAAGAAGTTCTTTCTTCAATCTTGAAGGTTCCTGAAGGATTTTTTTCTGGACTCATACTACTTTCAGAGCTGCTGCCTCTACCATTGCCTATGCAAACAACTCAGGTATCACTTCCATATAACATGCATCTTATAAATGACTGCAGTAACACTTTTAAAAAAGCCAATGATTTTGTTATTAAAAAAAAAACCAAACCCACAACCCTCATCCCCTTCCCCTAAAAAAGACATAAAATAACTGGATGAGGGTGAGATAAAACTGAAGCAAGTTGGTCATTAAAGAAATATGGGGGCAACATTTTAAATAAATTTTTGTTAATGTGAATTTTATTATGCTGTTCTGTATACTTGTACTTTTGTTATTTTTAAATCCTTTTTTTCCCTTTATCATGTGTTAGAATTTGCCATTAACTAGGTTGGTTCACCAATGGACTCTGCTCTACTGACTGCTAACCTGAGAACAATAAGATTTTCTAGATGCATTGAATTCAAGCAAATGTTTAATTGTATAATAGAAGAATGTTTTAAGCATGTAGTAAAGATGTTCTTTTCATAACAGTTCTTCCTGAACAGTTTTTGTGACTATAAATAAATATTAAAAAAATCTTCGTACACACACAATATACTTTTTTAACAGGTTATTGAGCCACATGATATATCAGTGGCACTCAACACCCGAAAATTGTGGAGCATGCACCTTCATGTTCAAGCAAAGTTGCTCCAAGAAATAGTTCGCTCTTTCTCTGGCACAACCTGCCAGCCCATTCAACATATGTTACGGCGTATTTGTGTTCAATTGTGTGACCTTGCCTCACCAACTGCACTTCTGATTATGAGAACTGTGTTGGATTTGATTGTAGAAGACTTGCAAAGGTATTTTCATTTTGCATTAAAAATTTTTTCCTCAAGTTATTCTTGACACAGATACATCTTTTTCACTTAGAATTTGGAAACCAGGGTTTAGAATGCTCAGATAATATATATTACATATAAATATATACATATACATATATACGTATGTGTGTGTATGTATATGAATATATGTAGATTATTTTTTAATTAGAAAATGTGCAAGATACCTTGAAAGTCTTGATTTTGGGTGCTTGAAAGGTGAACTATAAAATACTCTGATTTAAAAAAAGATTCTGAAATCTGAATTTATAAAATTTTACAGTAATTGTAAAATTCCAGAGAAGTCGTCATATCCAGGGAATGAAGTGTTTTATACAGGATTTGTATATCATGATATGTGTTGAAAAATAAATATTAGTTAAATGATGCCCTAAAATTGAGAATTTTGTTTACTAAATGTATTGATTTTATTTCAGCACTTCAGAAGATAAAGAAAAACAGTATACTAGCCAAACCACCAGGTTGCTTGCTCTTCTTGATGCTCTGGCTTCACACAAAGCTTGTAAATTAGCTATTTTGCATCTAATTAATGGAACTATTAAAGGTGACGAAAGATATGCAGAGATATTCCAGGATCTGTTAGCTTTGGTGCGGTCTCCTGGAGACAGTGTTATTCGCCAACAGTGTGTTGAATATATCACATCCATTTTGCAGTCTCTCTGTGATCAGGTATTTATGGTTATCTTATAAATTCTGTGTGTTTGTGTGTGGTTTAAAAGCTTCTCTTGATATAAATCTTGGCTGTGAATACAGAGATTACATCTGTTTTACTAATCCTGTTGTTTAGGGAGATCAGTTTGACTAGTGAACCAACAATAAAATGGTTTGGCGCTTCATAGCTTTCTTTTGGTTTGTACTTCACAGGTTTGTCTGAAGTCTCTTTTTCTTTATGAGATTGCATCCTTACGTGCCACTGAATTCTTTGGGCTTCATTATGTCTGGTATTTTCGTTTTCCTTCCACTTATACACAGATTCTTTCTTGAATTCTATAGCTTTGTGATTGGTTAAATTAATAATACCATGTTCTCTTTTTGGACAACTTTTGAAGGTATCGGAGACGACTACAGTTTTGGTGTGTTTCAGACTACTCTGCATACAGATGTTGACTAAAAGTAGTAGTATCTCTGCTTGTCTATATTATTGGTTTCCAGTTTATAATTCCATGAGTTAATGATAATTGTTTAGCTTTTGAAGCCCATTGTGATTGAGATCTTTGAAGATTTCTTTCTTCTTCTTCTTTTTTTTAAGATTTTATTTATTTTAGAAAGAAAGCACACCCACAAGTGGGGAGGGGGCAGGAGGGAGGGAGAGGGAAAGGGAGAGAATCTCAGGCAGACTCTGGGCCAAGCATGGAGCCAATATGGGGCTCGACGTGGGGCTTGATCACACAACCCCAAGATCACCACCTGAGCCTAAATCAAGAGTCAGTTGCCTAACTGAGCCACCCAGGTGCCCAAGATCTTTAAAGATTTTTGTACATGTTGGTACTTTCGCTTATCATAATGTTCCTGCTATCTAGTCATCAGATATAATTTTTTTCAGGCAGAATATTTTTAATAGGATCCCATGTTGGAAGGATTATCTTTTTTCAGCTGACAAAAATCCTTTTTGGTTACATTTAACACTTAAGTCAAGAAGGAGCATTTTTGGTGTGACTTGTTTTCACAAAAAGAGGATCTGGTTAAAAATAGTTCGGGACCTGGTAGAAAGGATATTTGAAGTCCTTATACCTTAAAATGTCCGTTTGACTAGTGTTTGTTATATAATCCATGTCAGGTTTTATGACTAATCTGAATGACACTATAGCACCCTAGTTGCCCTGTTCACATAAACCTCATTCTTGGCCTCATCTTATATATTTTCCTTCTGATTCAAACTTTGTTTTATAGTTTTGACCCATGTTGAATCTTAGTTTGGAGTATGTTGAAGTGATTAAAGGTAATAAGACATACCCAAAAATGTTTCTGTAAAATCTACTTTATTCTATAAAAAGAGTGGTGGGAACTTTTATTGTTGGTTAAACTTGCTTAAGCATTGAAAAACTTGAATTTTAAAGTATATAAAAACTAGAGGAAAATACTTAATTGGAAAACTGTGTTTAAATGTTTATTTGCTCTGTTTCTTTCTGTGATGTTTTAAATTCCAATATGGATATGTTTGTTTATTTATTTATTTTTAAGATTTTATTTATTTATTTGACAGGAGAGAGAGAGCACAAGCAGGGGAAGCAGCAGGCATAGGGAGAGGGAGAAGCAGGCTCCCCGCTGAGCAGGGAGCCCGATGTGGTGCATGATCCCAGGACCCTGGGACTGTGACCTGAGCTGAAGGCAGACACTTAACTGACTGAGCCACTCAGGCACCCCAATACGGATATGTTTATTAAAATTTATTTCACTGAGAGGTAGTACCTGGATGGCTCAGTGGGTTAGGCATCCAGCTCTTGGTTTTGACTCAGGTCACGAGATCCAACCCCACCCCCCAAATTCAGCTCTGTGCTCAGCAGGGAGTCTCCTTGGGATTCTTTTCCTCTTCATCTCCTTCTGCCCGCCCCCCCCCCACTGTCATGTGCATTTGCTCACTCTCTCTTTCAAGTAAATGTATCTTTTAAAAAAGTTTTATTTCACTGAATAATTTCTTTATAAATTAAAAGTTTTCAAATGAATCAATATAGAATGATTTAAAATATTTTAGTACCAAAAGTGGTTCACTTAACCATTTGAAGATAGAAACTACACTCAGTGTGATGCAGAAGGAAAAACTTTTAGGGGCACCTGACTGGCTTAGTTGATAGAACATGCAGCTCTTGATCTTGTCATGAGTTCAGGCCCCACTTTGGGCAGAGAGCCATAAATGAATGAGATGTTCCTTTAAAGTAAAAATACTGTAAAGTAAAATATTTGTCTTTTTTTCTTTAAGTGTGTATCTTTGTATCACCTTTTATAGAAGAACAAAATGACTTCTTTGTGTTTGAATTTGTATTTAGGATAGTAAGGTAACAGTATTTTGACGAGGTAATTACTAAGTATTAATCAGTATGTGTTTCTAATATAAAAATGTTAATTGATGGTGATAATAATTAAAGAAAATTTTTCCCCTACTCCTCTCCTTCCTCACAGGACATTGCTCTTATTTTGCCAAACTCTTCTGAAGGTTCTATTTCTGAACTGGAGCAGCTCTCCAATTCTCTACCAAACAAAGAACTGATGGCCTCAATCTGTGACTGTTTACTGGCTATGCTAGCTAACTCTGAGAGCAGTTACAACTGTTTACTGACATGCGTCAGAACAATGATGTTTCTTGCAGAGCATGATTATGGATTATTTCATTTAAAAAGGTAATGCTTAATTTGATATATTCTTGGATTTAATTTTTTACTCTATCACTCCTCCCCAAATTGATTAAATTCATAGCTAATTATATAAAGTTGAAGATATGATTTCTTTCATACAGAGAAATTTTTATCTATGGAAAAGATTTGTTAGAGTGAAGTGCGCTAGTAATAAAATCTTTTGTATTAAAATTATAAATTGAATAGATGGACAAATTAATGTGGGCATCTTACAGTATTTAAGAAGGGAATCTTACTGTTCCAGGGATGTTAATTCACACTTTATTTGCTTTGTTGATACATTCACCTATAGTCCTTCAAAAGTGATGGTGGTATGATATTATGGACCTTGAAGCTAAAAGTACTGATTCTGTGTTTTTTTTCCTGTAGAGGAATGGCTGAGATGAAATTAATTTGAGATAATGTAAACCTAAAGTATAATTTCTGCTCCATTCTCTTGGTCCATGCCCTCATCTCTTTCTTCTCTAGGATGGTAGCTGGATATTATGTAGATTTCCTTGGGAACTTGTAGAAGTATAGAAGTATGTAGGATTATGAGATAGAAAGGAGGGAGAAACATGTTTGTCCATCTCATTCATTCTTGTAACATTTGGTCGAAAACTTATGTTCCAAACACTGTTTGGTGCTGGCTCCTACTTTCTCTACTTCCTTCTCCTGATAAACCTATCCCCTTGTTTATATTCTCTCTCAGTTGGTAGCACCTGCTGAAAATCCAAATTTTCCTTCTCCTCCTACCCCATCCCCAGTCTCTCACTATAGTCTTTACATTTTACTTCTGGAATGTCCTTTTTCCTATCGCCTGCATATTTGCTGTATATCCTTTAAAACTCATATTCTTCACCTCCAAGAAAGCAAAAAAACTTTCCTTGATTCCTCTAATCCTAACTCTTACAAATACCCTTTGCATACATTTGCCATAGCATTATATGTGATGTTTTTGGCTTTGCTGGACTCATGTTTCTGGTCTCTTTCCTGTCCGTAATCTTTCCCTAAGTTGTCTTAATTTATCCCCTTTGCTCCCTCTAGCTCTAATTTTTCCTCTAAACTCCAAATAACCCATCTATCTTTTGACATCTCTGCTTGGTTTAATGGACAATTCAGATTAAATAGACCTAAAGCAGAGCCCTTGACGTTCTTGGTTCAAGCATGTTTCTGTCTTGTTCATCCCAGTAAATGTTATCACCATCCACTCAAGTATTTCTTGGTGATATTCACCTTGATCACTTGACTGAGGTGCTGTCTGTCAGGATTCTGTGCTGAAGACCTAATAACTTTATACTTGTAATTACTAAATATTTTGGAGAATATATTTTGAGACTATGTAGATATCTTATTTCTGCTTAAACCTTTTGTCCACTAATTTTAGTATTCATCAGTGAATCTTGGCGTGTGGCAGTTTTTACTGTGGTGTCCTAATGCAAATTTCCTGTTTCTCTTATTCCTTTTTAATTATCCTCTGTAAGGAAGAATTACCACTTTTCCCTCATCTGTTTACTTATTTAGGGATTTATATCAATATGGACTTATGGACATTAATTTTTTCTTTGTATGATAATCTAATGCTATTGTTATTAATTTTGTTCTTCATCTTGTATCACTGATTTAGGTTCTTTTCATTGGATAGAGCAAGGAAATATATGCATGTGTCCTAACTCATGCGTATACACATCAACATTTATTTTTGTGTGTATTTATTTGTATGTACGTATTTTTTAAAATGAGTACATATTGATATTTTGACTCCAATATCAGATGTTGATTCTAGTTTTCTCCTTTTCCTTGTAACCTCATTCATGTTTCATGTCTTATAGTTGTATGGATTTTGTCAAATGTATAGTCATGTGTTTATCACCACAGCTGCATACAGAGCAGTTCCATCAACTTAAAATTCCAGTGCACTACTTTTTTGTAGACAACTTCCTTACAAGTTGAGCAACAAAAATACCAGATTTCGGTATTGTTAGTTTTTAAATTTCAGACATTCTAATAGGTGTGTAGTGGACTCCAGTTTTTGACAGATCCTATAAGTAAGTTGGTGTAGTCTAATTTTAAACCCATGCTTTTTTCATTAATCATATTACCTATCTTTGTATTTAATGTCATTCCTGTTTGTTGTGCCTTATCCATTTCATTATTTTATAAAGTTTTCGAGAGCAGGAGTCTATTTTTCCTTCTTTTATATTACTTTACCAAAGTCTTATATGATGGCATCTCAGAATCCAACCATGTTTTTCAAATACAAATACTGCATATTTAGTGTTAATATAGTCTTATTTTCATTTTGACTGATTATGAAATATTACAACTTAAAGGACACAATTGAATATTAGAATGCTTTGCCCTTAAAATTCTCTGTTGATCAACAAAGAGTGTATAAATGTATAGAATAATTTTATCAGGACTGTATATTGTCATGATTGGTTGTTACACTTAGATCTGTCAGTATCAGGGGTTGGCAAACCATAGGTCACAGGTCAAATCCAGCCCACCACCAGTGTTTGTAAATATAGTTTTATTGGAACATAGGCAGCATTTATGTATTGCTTATGACTGCTTTTCCACTACATAAGCAGTTGAACAGTTGTAACTGAGACTGCTGTTGTGTATAGAGAGAAACAGACTGTGTTGTTGTAAACCCTGCAAAGCATAAAATACGTACCATCGGGTTCTTTATATAAGAGGTTTGTAGATCCCCAGTCTATACTCTTGATTTCCTTCTTTCAGATTATAGTGCCATAAAGATAGTTATTTTTTGTAGTTATTATGTAAATCAGTCTCTCTGGTCAGGTTTTTGAGATAGCTATAACCTCCTTATATTAGAAAAATCCTCAGGCTATAAAAAGTATAAAAATAAGGAACCTCAAACTTATGCCTAGTTTTTTATCTTTATATTTGGGCTAAGTATTTTCTTTTGGTGGGGAAATGTTTTCTTTAAGAGCTCGAAGCTTATTTTTAAAAGGTGGTATCTATAGATACTGCCTTGTTAAATCGTTTATATACATAGCCACACCAAAACATTTTTTGAACGGTGGACTGAATGGGGTTAGTTTATTTCTCATACTAGATTTATACATTCAAATTTCAAGGCATGTCCTCTCTATTTATTTACAGTTCTTTAAGGAAAAACAGTAATGCTTTGCATAGTTTACTGAAACGAGTGGTCAGCACATTTAGTAAGGACACAGGTGAACTTGCATCNAACATTTTTTGAACGTTGGACTGAATGGGGTTAGTTTATTTCTCATACTAGATTTATACATTCAAATTTCAAGGCATGTCCTCTCTATTTATTTACAGTTCTTTAAGGAAAAACAGTAATGCTTTGCATAGTTTACTGAAACGAGTGGTCAGCACATTTAGTAAGGACACAGGTGAACTTGCATCTTCGTTTTTGGAATTTATGAGACAGATTCTTAACTCTGACACAATGGTAAGTGTACATGTATGTATATATATGAATTTTTTAAATTTACAAACTCCTTTGTAAGTTAAAAAAAACACCCTTGTTCATAAATATCTTACATTTTGGAAGGTTCATAAATATCTTGTGTTTCGGAAGTTTGAACTTAGAGTAGTGTTTTTTTTCTGTGCTGTTATCCCACTATAAATGCAAGTTTTTGATGTATAAAAAAGATGTTTAAGAGCAGAATTTATTGAACTCTTTTTAAATTTATTAAGTGTCATTAATTTGTGACTACTCTGATGTGGCAGCTTAAATAGAGAAAAATACTACCCATAGTGCCTTCATTTTTTAAAAAAGATTTATTTTTTTTTAGAGAGAGTGCACACGTGAGTGGGGGGAGGGGCAGAGGGAGAGGGAGAGAGAATCCGCAAGTAGAGTTCCCTCTGAGGTTGGAGCCCAACTCCGGGCTCAGTCCCAGGATCCCAAGATCATGACCTGAGCGGAAATCAAGAGTTGGCCGCTTAACTGAGCCACCCAGGTGCCTCTAGTGCCTTCATTTTTTACATAATTTGTACATTGAGTTACCTTGCCAGGGACACTCAGAATATTCAAATTTTATCAGTCTCTTAATCAAATATTTACCTACTATCATTTAATCAAACATTTACTGATTGTGTTTTGGATATTGTGATTTTGGGGTGATTGTAAAGTTTATTATACTAGGGTATTTTGGATCCAAATTAAAGATTATTTCCCCAACTCTAAAATCTTATTGTTAAAATCTAATTAAGAACTTATCTCATTAATATTTTCCAAAATCATGATATGTGTTGTGGACATAATTCCAGAAACCTTTAATACTTAATAGGCTTGCCTTTAAAAAGTGTGTGTGGTGGGCGCCTGGGTGGCTCAGTGGGTTAAAGCCTCTGCTTTCGGCTCAGGTCATGATCTCAGGGTCCTGGGATCGAGGCCCACATCGGGCTCCCTGCTCAGTGGGGAGCCTGCTTCCCCCTCTCTCTGTCTGCCTGCCTCTCTGCCTCCTTGTGCTCTCTCTCCCTCTGTGAAATAAATAAATAAAATAAAATAAAATAAAATAAAATAAAATAAAATAAAAAATAAAAAGTGTGTGTGGTCAGATAAGTTTGGAGATGTCTCTCATGATGGAACTTAATTATGGACATTAGTATAGTAAAAGCTCTAAACATTCCTAGATAAATAGAAACGTACTTTACTGCAATTGAACCTAACTTTTTCCAAGTGTATTCCCAGCAAAATACTTGCATGTGTGAGTGTATATAACTTGTGTGGGTATATGTGTGTGCGCACAAGTGCATATAGCTAATCACATCCTGCAGGTCTGTATTCTGCCAAGACTGGTGTAAGAAATTCAGCTCATACTTAAGATTTCTGTTTGGGAAGAGTTGTGGCGGACCTGTTTAGTACAATTCTACAGAGCAAATATGTGGGATTGATTCGTAAGAAAAAATCAAATTTACTGTTTAGTGTATTTCTCTTATGGATATGATTTATATTAAGAATATTTATTTCAGGAGTGCCTGGGTGACTCAGTCATTAGGAGACTGCCTTTGGCTCAGGTCATGATCCTAGGGTCCTAAGATCGAGCCCTGCATTGGGCTCCCTGCTCAGCGGAAGGCCTGCTTCTTCCTCTCCCACTTCCCCTACTTGTATTCCCTCTCTTGCTATCTCTCCCTCCATCAAATAAATAAATAAAATCTTAAAAAAAAAAAAAAAGAATATTTATTTAAGTAAGCGGCGCCTGGCCAGCTCAGTTGGTAGAGCATGCAACGCTTGATCTCAAGATCATGAGTTCGAGCCTCATGTTGGGCATGGAACCTATTTAAAAAACTTCTTTAACTTTAGTTAGCACTTCTTGGCTGCCTGTTGTGTTTGTAGTTATTTTTGTGTCAATTTTATCAGCAAATTTATTTGTTTTATGTCAGATATACTTTATTAAAGCAATTAAGTTTACCAGATGCTTTGATTGTAAAAGATCAGATTTTGATTCTGAAAGATAAAGAGCATATTTAAAGATTTTTTTAAAAAATATTTTTATTTATTGGGCGCCTGGGTGGCTCAGTGGGTTAAAGCTTCTGCCTTCAGCTCAGGTCATGATCTCAGGGTCCTGGGATCAAGGCCCGCATCGGGCTCCCTGCTCAGTGGGGAGCCTGCTTCCTCCTCTCTGCCTGCCTCTCTGCCTACTTGTGATCTCTCTCTCTCTCTGTCAAATGGATAAATAAAATCTTTAAAAATTTTTAAAAATCTTTTTAAAGATTTTATTTATCCATTTGACAGAGAGAGAGAGAGAGAGGCAGGTGGGGGCGGGGGGGGGAAGCATCAAAGCATTGAGTGGGGCTCAATGCCAGGACCCTGAGATCATGACCTGAGCCAAAGGCAGAGGCTTAACCCACTGNTAAGATTTTATTTATCCATTTGACAGAGAGAGAGAGAGAGGCAGGTGGGGGCGGGGGGGGAAGCATCAAAGCATTGAGTGGGGCTCAGTGCCAGGACCCTGAGATCATGACCTGAGCCAAAGGCAGAGGCTTAACCCACTGAGCCACTCAGATGCCCCATATTTAAAGATTTTACTTAATTATTTGAGAGAGAGAGATAGTGAGAGAGAGAGCATGAGAGGGGAGAGGGTCAGAGGGAGAAGCACGCTCCTCACGTAGCGGGGAGCCTGATGCAGGACTCCATCCCGGGACTCCGGGATCATGACCCGAGCGAAGGCAGTTGCTTAACCAACTGAGCTACTCAGGCGCCCTGATAAAGAGCATACTTAATGGTAAGGCTGTAGCTACTGTAAAGAAATTTTAGAGTTTTTTCTTAATGGAAGGCTACTTATTAGTTTATTAGTTTTATCAGATCCTAAGTGATGTGTTGTTAATAAATAAGCTCAATAGATTTTCTTACACATGTCATCAGTTAAACAGTTCCTAATCAAAAATCACTAAACACTCTTCATTCTTATCCAGGAGCTTCTGTGCCTTTCGACTTGTAATTAATGCTTTTATTCATCCCTTACCAATATGTTAACCTTTTCTCACCTCTTTCACTGAGATCAAGGTCATCCTGTTTGGTGTCTAAATCCTTTCACTCTCTTTTTGATTGCATCCCTGTTCTTTCTCACCTGTTGTTTCCTTGCTTAATCAGAGGAAAATGCCCCTCCCCCCGCATCACTTCATTTCTATCTGTGCCATAGATCTTATACCTTCTAATATCATACCTAGCTCCTTTTCCTTCTCCTGTGTTTTCCTCTCCTCTCTCTTTCCTGTCTCCTTTCCTTTGGCTACTTGATAGAATCTCTGAATATCCAAAACCAAATTCATTATCTTCCCACGTATACTTGATTTTATTTTTTATCTGCCCTACTTTTATATCATGATCTTCCTTGACCTTCAAGATAGAAATCATGAAATAATAGTCAACTTTCCCCCTTTCTTCATCCTCTTAAGTATCTGTCATTCCTGTCAGTTTTATTCATAAAATGTTTCATATTTCATTTCTTTGTATTTCACCATTACCTTAGATTTCCTTCTTGCTGCTGCTTTTTTCATAACATTTTTATTGACATAAGATCTACATCTCATAAAATTCACCCCTTTATTTTAAGATTTTATTTATTTGACAGAGAGAGAGAGCCAGAGAACACAAGCAGAGGGAATGGCAGAGGGAGAGGGATAAACAGGCTCCAGCTGAGCAGGGAGCCTGACACGGCCTTGGTCCCAGGACCCTGGGATCATGACCTGAGCTGAAGGCAGACGTTTAACCATCTGAGCCACCCAGGCATCCTAAATTCACTCCTTTAAGCTGACAGTTTGGTGGTTTTTAATATACTCATAGAATTGTGCAACCATCACCACTATCTAATTTCAGAATGCTTTCAGAATTCTGAAAAGAAGCTCTGTGCCCATAACAGAAACTACCCATTCACCCTTTTTCCTAGGCCATGGCAACCACAGATCTACTTTTCTGTCTCTGTATCAGTTTCTGCAAAAAGATTGCTGAGATTTTTCATAGGAATTGTATTGAATCTGTAGATCAACTTTGGGAGTATTACTATCTTAAATACTATTAAGTCTTCATATCCATGGACATGACATGGCTTTCCATTTATTTAGATTGTCTTTGATCCCTTTCTGAGATATTTTGTAGTTTTCAGTATACAAATCTTCTGCCTCTTTTAAGTTTATGGCTCTAAATTGGGAATTTTTTTTAATGCTGTTACAAATGGAATTGCTTCTTAATTTCCATTTTTGAGTTGTTCTTTATTAGTGTTGAGAAAAATATAGTTGATTTTTTTAATAAAGATTTTATTTATTTATTTGACACAGAGAGAGAGATCACAAGTAGGCAGAGAGGCAGGCAGAGAGGAGGAAGCAGGCTCCCCACTGAGCAGGGAGCCTGATGTGGGCCTGGATCCCAGGACCCTGAGATCATGACCTGAGCCGAAGGCAGAGGCTTTAACCCACTGAGCCACCCAGGTGCCCAATATAGTTGATTTTTGTATATTGGTATTGTATCCTTTAACTTTGCTGAACTTGTTTATTAGTTCTAATAGTTTTTTGTGTTTTTTTTAGGATTTTTCTGTATATAAGATCATCAGCAAATAAGGTCATCTATATAAGGTCATCTACAAATAAGATAGTCTAACTTCATTCTTTCCAATCTGGATCACTTCGTTTCTCTTTTCTCTTTTCTCCTCTCCTCTCCTCTCCTCTCCTCTCCTCTCCTCTCCTCTTCTCTCTCTTTTTTTTTTCTGATTGCCTAGAACCTCCAGTACGAATTGAATAAAAGTAGCGATAATTGGCATCTTTGTCTTTTTCCTGATCATAGGGAGAAGACTTCCAGTCTTTCACAATGAAATATAGTGTTAGCTATGGTTATTCGTAGATACCCATTGTCAACTGAAGAAATACTTCTGTTCTTAGTTTGTTGTGTGTTTTTATCATGAAAGGTTGTGGATTTTGTTAAATGCTATTTCTTTGTCTTTTGAGATGATCGTGTTTTTCTCCATATTGTACTGATGTAGTATATTGATTGATTATCACATGTAGAACTGACCTGTATTCCTGGGATAAATCCCACTTGATCACGATATATGATACTTTTTTTTTAAATGTATGATCCTTTTTATATGTTGCTAGATTCAGTTTGTCTTATTGAGGAATTTTGGGTCTCTATTTTTTTTTAAGATTTACTTATTCATTTAATAGAGAAAGAAAGAGCACTCACGTAAGTGGGGAGGGGGATGACAGAGGGAGAGGGAGAGAATCTCAACCAGACTCCCTGCTGAGTGTGGAGCCCAATGTGGAGCTCGATCCCAGGATCCTGAGATCATGACCTGAGCTGAAATCAAGGGCAGATACTTAACCAACTGAGCTACCCAGGCGTCCCTGGGTCTCTATTTATAGGGATATTGGTCTACAGTTTTTTTTCTTATGGAATCTTTGGTCTCATAGAGTGAACTGTTAAGTGTTCTTTCTGCTTTTAGCTTTTGGAAGCACTTGTAAAGGATTGTGTTCATTGTTTAAACATTTGGTAGAATCACCGGTGAAGCCATCTTGACCTGGGCTTTTCTTTGTGTGAAGTGTTTTTGATAGTCATTAAGTTGCTTTACTCAATATAAATCTATTTAGATTTTCTGTTTCTTCTTGAGTCAGTTTCGGTAGTTTGTGACTTTTTAGGAGTTTCCTCTTCATTCCTCTTCATTCAACTACGTTAACTTGATGGAATATAGTTACTAACAATCTTTCCTTATAAACTCTTTTATATTTGTAAGTTTGTTAATGATGTCCTTTTTTTTATTCTTGATATTCATAATTTGAGTCTTCTCCTTTTTTTTCTTCTTTTGGTTAGTTTAGCCAAAGGTTTGTCAGTTTTGCGGATTTTTTTTTTCAGATAACCAAATTTTGGTTACTTTGATTTTTTTTCTTTTTCCTTTTTCTCTTCTTTCTTTCTTTCTTTCTTTTTTTTTTGAGAGAGAGAGTGAACATACTGGGAGGGATGGTGGGAGGGAGAGAGAATCCTAAGTAGATCCCCGCTGAGCAAGGTGGAGCCCAATCAGGGCTCAGTCTCACAACCCTGAGATCATGACCTGAGCCAAAATCGAAAGTCAGACGCTTAACCGGCTGAGCCATCCAGGCGCCCCTACTTTGATTTTTTTCTATTATTTTTGTCTTCTCTATTTGGTTATTTCTGCTTTTATCCTTATTGGCTTTTTTTTTTTCCTTTTACATCCTTTGAGGTCAATTTACTCTTTAGTTTCTAATTTTTTCAGGTGGAAGTTTAGGTTATATTAATTTGAGATTTTCTATTTATTCGTGTATTTATTTATGTGTTTTTCTTTTTTCCTTTTACATCCTTTGAGTTTACTCTTTAGTTTCTAATTTTTTCAGGTGGAAGTTTAGGTTATATTAATTTGAGATTTTCTATTTATTCGTGTATTTATTTATGTGTTTTTCTTTTTAAATGTAGGCATTTATAGCTACAAATTTTCCTCTGTACACTGCTTGTGGCATGTCATGTTTTTGGTTTTGTTCATCTCCAAGGATTTTCTAATTTCCCTTGTAATTTTTTCTTTGGCCCATTGATTATTAGGGGTGTGTTTAATTTTCATATAGTTGTGACTTTTCCAAATTTCCTCCTGTAATTGATTTGTAACTTCATTCCATTGTGTTCAGAGATCATACTTTGTTGAGGCTTATTTTACAGTACAGGGTATGTGCTTTCCTGGAGAATGTTCCATGTGCCCTTGAGGAGAATGTGTCTTTTGCCACTGTTTGGTGGCACATTCTGAACATGCCTGTTAGGAGTAGTTGGTTTATAGTTGTTCAAGCCTTCTGTTTCCTTATTGATTTTCTGCCTATTTGTTCTACCCACTACTGAAAGTAGGGGACTGAAGTCTCCAACTGTTATTGTTGAAGTGTCTGTTTCTCCCTTTGCTTCTGTCAGATCTTTGCTTCCAGCCATCTTGAGCTCTATTTCAGGTACATGTTTGTCTTCCTGATGGATTGATGCTTTTGTTATTATAAAATGTCTTTCTTTATCTCTAATAATAACTTATGTGCAGTAATAACTTATGTCTGAACCCTTATTTTAAATTATTGGTATAGCTACTCTAGCTCTGTTTTGGTTATTGTTTGTGTGGTATATATTTTTCTACCCTTTTACTTTCAGTCTGTTTGTATCTTCTAATCTAAAGTGTGTCTCTTGGGGCACCTGGCTGGCCCAGTTGGTGGAGCATGCAACTATTTATCTCAGGATTATGAGTTCTGGCCCGTGTTGAGTGTGGAGCCTACTAAAAAAATAAATAAAAATTAAATTGTGTCCCTTATAGATACCATATAGTTGGATTGTATTTGTTTTACTTTCTGCTAATTTATTTTGTTATAATCAATTTATTTATGTCTAATTACTGATAGGATT
Source organism: Ailurus styani (assembly GCA_002007465.1). Classification (NCBI taxonomy): domain Eukaryota; kingdom Metazoa; phylum Chordata; class Mammalia; order Carnivora; family Ailuridae; genus Ailurus; species Ailurus styani. The sequence goes on from LNAC01000147.1 coordinate 1,717,261, forward strand.
TATCTCTGTGTTTTGTTATTTACTTCCTATATAACCTTTTTTTCTCTTTATCTCTATTATATCTTGTGTTAAATAGATATTTACTACTTGCCATTTTAACTTTTTTTTTTTTTTTAAGATTTATTTATTTGTCAGAGAGAGAGAGCAGAGGGAGCAGCAGGCACAGGGGTAAGCAGGCTTGAACCTGATGTGGGATTGATCCCAGAACCCTGGGGTCATGTCCTGAGCCGAAAGCAGACGCTTAACCAACTAAGCTACCCAGGCACCCCCATTTTAACTTTTTTTGTTATTTCTTTTGCCTTTTTTTATTAGTTATTTTCTTAGTGGTTTTCCTATTACATTTAACACCTTAATTGAATACAATATACTTCACATTAATACAACATAATTTTAATAGTATATAAAAATGCTACAGTATAGCTTTATTCCCTCCCTTTGTGCTATGATCATGCAAATTACATTTTTATACATTATGAGCCCCTCAACACAGTTTTATCATCATTGATTTATTTTGTTGTCTTTCAGTTCAGATAGGAGAAAAAAAAAAGAGTTACAAACAAAAATATGTTACTATTGCCTTTTACCTATATATACTTTACTGACATTATTTTTTCATGTGGATTTAAGTTGCTGTTTAATGTGCTTTTGTGTCAGTTTGAAGGACTCCCTTAAATATTTTTTGTGGAATAGGTCTGCTAGTGGTGAATTCACTCTATTTAAAAAAAAAAAATCTAGGAATGCCTTATTTCTGCCTCTTTTTATGGAAGATAGTTTTTGTCAGTTATAGAACTCTTGGTTGAGAGCGTTTTTCTTTTGGCATTTTGAATATGTCTTCCCTCTAATTTCTGGCTTCCATTGGTTTCTGATGATGAATCAGTTAATCTTATTGAGGATCCCTTTTATTAGCTAAGTCACTTTTCTTATGCTGCTTTCAAGATTCTCTGTCTTTGCTTCTTAATAGTTTGATTATGATGTGTCTAAGTATTAATTTCTTTGAGTTTATTCTCCTTGGAGTTTGTTGATCTTTTGAAAGTATAGATGAATGTTTTTCATTAAATTTGGGGTGTTACTTCTTCATATATTCTTTGATTTCAGCTATTATTTCTTCATATATTCTTTGTGACTCTTTCTCTTTTTCCTCTTTCAATGGGATTCTTATTATATGTATGTTGGTCCTCTTGATAGTACCAGGCAGGTTTCTGAGGTTTTTGCTTGTGGTTCTTCATTCTTTTTTCTTTCTGTTCCTTAAAGTGGACCACCTCAGCTGACCTATCTTTAAGGTTGATTCCCTCTACTGAATTTTTTATTTTAGTTACTGTACTTTTTCACTCTAGAACTTATATATAGGTTTTTAAAAATTAATTCTTATACCTTTTTTTAAAAAAAGATTTTTTTGTCATTTATTTTTTTGACAGAGAGATCACAAGTAGGCTGAGAGGCAGGCAGAGAGAAAGGAGGAAGCAGGCTCCCTGCTGAGTAGAGAGCCAGATGCGAACCTTGATCCCAGGACCCTGAGATCATGACCTGAGCTGAAGGCAGAGGCTTTAACCCACTGAGCCACCCAGGCGTCCAATTCTTATACCTTTATTGATATTTTCTTGCAGAGTATTACATCAGCCTTCTTTCCAGTCTCCTTCCATTTACTTCTCTCATATATTCTGACTAGTTCTGTGTGAGCTCATATCTTTGTAAATCAGACCTCAGATCATGTCGCTCCATCTTAAATAACTTTTGGTATCTGTTGAATAAATTCCAAACATTTTTGGAATGGCATTCAGGACTATTTATGGTATTGCCAAAAAGCTACCTTTGCAACAACTTCTTCCTTAGAAAACATTTTATTTTTTTTATTATTTTTTTAAAAGATGTTATTTATTTATTTGACAAAGAGAGATCACAAGTATGCAGAGAAGCAGGCAGAGAGAGGAGGAAGCAGGCTCCCTGCTGAGCAAGGAGCCCAATGCGGGACTCGATCCCAGGACCCTGAGATCATGACCTGAGCCGAAGGCAGAGGCTTTAACCCACTGAGCCACACAGGCACCCATAGAAAACATTTTATACTATGCCATCATCCTTAGATCTTGTCTACATACACACATCTTTCCTTAGCGGATGTTTTAGCTTTGGTCTCTCTCTCTCTTTTGATAAAACTAATCTGTTCATAGTACCTGTTTAATTCATCCCACTTTGTGAAGCCTTTGAGATCACTTTTTTTCTGTACACTTTAAATCATGTTATTAGATTTCTTTTTCATAGATTGTTTACCAGCTTTTTTACCATTTCCCACGCCACTTTCTGAATAGTAGCTCACTTAGGTTAGAAAGCATATCTTTCTATCTTTTTCCCGGAATACTGATACAATGTCCTATATGATCTAATACAAGCCTTATATTTAATATTTATTTATAATTATACTATACAAATATATAATTAACATACTTAATATACAAGCAGTGTATTTAATATGAAGCATGTGTTTAATACAAATAGTTGTGTTTGACAAATGAATAGAATTTGATTTGAAACTATATCACAAACAAATTTGATAGAATTTTCATTTTCATTTTCCTGAAATAATTTTGAAGAGTATGGTTTTAAAAATCTTCTTAAAAATTCTTTGTTTTTTTTAAATATTTTATTTATTTATTTGACAGAGAGAGAGAGATTACAAGTAGGCAGAGAGGTAGGCAGAGAAAGAGGAGGAAGCAGGCTCCCTGCTGAGCAGGCAGCCCAACGCGGGGCTCAATCCCATGACCCTGAGATCACGACCTGAGCTGAAGGCAGAGGCTTTAACCCACTGAGCCACCCAGGCACCCCTTAAAAATTCTTTATTACTACTTCTAATAGTATTGTGTATACAGAATACTTCAAATTGTGCTAAATTCAACCCTAGATTTTTTAAGATGGCTTTTAGTATAAAGTAAGTGGATCAAAGTGTAAAATGCATTTTATTTTGTTCAAAACTGTTTCTGCTCATCATAATGAAAAAAAGATAGTATGGAGCGGTGGAAAATTTGCATTGTTATGAATATTTTATTTTATTTTTATTTTTATTTTTT